>JBBBDQ010000515.1:4612500-4645000 GCA_037127315.1 Ascarosepion bandense
TGAACGTATTTGTTACGTGATGTCTGTAATATATAGCAGAGATATTTGTTACGTGATATCTGAAATATATAGCAGTGAATGCAGGACAATCTCCTCGAAGATAAGGAATAGACTTGAGCAAAATAAATTTGGTTCTTCAGAAGGATACTAAGAATATCATTGATCGATCAGTTTTAGAGAAAATAGAAACAAAAAGAAAATCTTTACTTAACATTAGGAAAAAGACAGTTGACATTTCTGGAGTTCATTATCAGGAAAAAGGCTTTGAAAATTTGATCGTTACAGGATAGGTTGAGGGCAACAGGGAAAGAAGAAAAACCGTATAATATATTTGGTGGACTTACATGTCGGAACAGGGTTTTAGAGAAATAACGGATATGCAATTTATATATCCCCTTTAGTGGGATTGCAGAGAGATAATCCACTCTGAGCATTTCTAACCAGCGAAAAATAACAACGGAAGTATTTTTGGCAGCCATAATCTTAGCAATATAAGATATGCAGGTGACAAAGAGTTGATAGCAGACAGTAAAACAACTGCAAGAATTCTTACAGAACGTAGTAAAAGAAGAGAAGAATGAACTAAAGCTCAATTTTAAGAGGACAAGAAAAAATGGTTGTTAGTAAAAGGAACATACCCAACATACAAATTACAAATTGGAGATCCCAAAATCAAACAAGTACAAAAATTCAAATATGTGGAAATTGTTTTAACAGAGAACGGAAAGTGTTACACTGAAATAGAAGGCGCATTGGAATAGTGAAAGATGCCTTCCAAACGCAAAACAAAGTATTAAGAAACAGAAAAACTTTGTTAGAAACAAAGACAAGTTCACTATACTCGTACATAATTATCTGTGCTCCTATAAATTCTGAACTGTAACACTATTTTAGCCTGGCCGGAGGGAAGTAATTAAATAGTGGTATTAATAATTGTTGTAAATAAGACGGAAGAAATTGTGTTGGTCTGTATTATTAATTTTTACAAATCGAAAAGAACCAACTAAACAAATGTTGTTTGTTCTAATATGAACACCGACAATAAAATATATTATGGGAAGAGAAAGATAAGGGGTTGTAAAACCCAAAACCGAGAGATATGAACGAAATTATATTTTTCGGGTGTGTTATTTGATAAACAGCCGAGTCAAAGGAGGTTATTGTTGACAATTGGAAATAGTTTGGCAATGAAAAATACAATTGAAGCGTGAGTTACATCGCAGATAAAAGAATCTTTTTAAACAAAACATTTTTTTAAATTATCAGAAAAAATTGACCCATATAAAAAAAATTGATAAGAGCAAAAGGTTAAATTCCATGAGAATAAAATAAAATTGGAATTTAGTTAGAAAAGAATTATACACATAAAAGCTAAATTATTTTTTATGCATTAAAAGAAAAAGCCAAAAGAAATGATGTTACCAAGCAAGAAGCTGCTTCATTGGTTGTAACGGAGGAAAAGAACAGAGAAAGACGGCGAGAGTGAATTCATTCGCCAGAGATTAGATTTGTCATCCTCCCACCAGTAAATTTGGGACAAACATAAATGCGGGGCCCCGAAGGGGCAACGGGCAGTTTCGTCGAGCTGAAGCAGAGAAGACAAATCATCACCACTACTGCTGCCCAACATACGCACAAAGACCAACCTTCGGCAGTTTCCGTAAATCTTGGGTGAAGAGCGAACAAAGACACTTTTGAATCGTCACAAACTTGAAAACTCCGATTGGTGTGAACTGCCATTACCAACCAAAAACCTCGAATAAAACTTAAGAAGACAAACGCTTCTTTTGGGCGAAACTTCCGCTCTGTTGTCGGCTAAGTAGAATTGGCGATTGTTATATTCTATTTTTTGTTTCTTTTTGTTTGTATATAAAGACTTTTTCCGCAACTTATTCAGGCGTCATTCAATTTATTTTTGGTGCCGTTTTCCTTAACTCAAATGTGCGCGTGCGACCAATTTGGTTCAAGTTGGGGAAGAGTCGGATAGCAAGATTTCAGCGTGACTTCCTTAAAATCCAAAATGTGGGCAGGGAAGAACACCGTTGTAAGAGTCGATTTGAAGACCAGCTGCTGAATTGAAGCCATCAAAGATCAGGCGGCAAGCGTCCGTTCACAGAACAAGCACCCAAAGATGAAGAAGCAACAGAAATTTAGATCGAAGGATGCTGAGGATACAATGAACCGAATATGTGAAGTCTTAGAAAAATGGAAACAGAAAATAGAACATACTTAACATGAATGTGAATATTTCTAGAAAAGAAAACAAGAGTTTGAAAAATCTGATACTCACAGGACAGACTGAAGGCAAAAGAGACAAAGGAAAACAAAAGAAATACCAAAACGAGAAAATTATTAACAGCTACGAAGAACAGGAAATTGTGGAGAGCCATGATCGCCTACAAAAATACGGCACATAGAACAAGAACAACTCGATGCAAAAATGAAAGGTTGGTATTACTGATTAAAAGACTGACGGAAAGTTTTGTCACAAGATGAGGAAGCTCAATTTTGTCAAAGAGGAAGTTTGCCTCATAAACTTTTGGATAGAAAAGATGATAAACTAAATCGAGGATTAATTTTCCGCATAGTTCTGACTTGAATGGTTGACTTATAAATCATGGCGGCCAAATACGTTGTCATTTACCAGCGTCCATGTGCTTGAGACGTTTACCCAAACTTTGAGTGTAAAATTGGTTAGCTATAATTGCTCTGAATCTATCAATGTGACAGCAAGAAGACAAAAATCGTGACTACGTGTTTGAGTTTCTTGAACTGTTCAAAACTATTGACAATGCCAGATTATGTGCTGTCTCCGAGAAAATTTGACGAAGAACTGCTCAGCATAATGTCAAATTATGCTAGGGTTGTTCAAAAAGTTCGAACCCTCACCTAGAAGGAGTAGCAGAAACAAACCGTTTTTTTTTTGTTTTTTTCTCACTATTTTTCAATATATTCCCCCTTAATATCAATGTACATGAACCAACAAGGCTTAAGCATTGCAATCTTATCACGGAGAAAGCTGGCGTCATTTTCCTCCAAAACGTCCACTGCAGTACATGATCTCATCATTGTTTTAAAAATGGTGACCACGTAGGTGGAACTTGAGTTTAGGAACAGTTAAAAGTCAGCCGGAGTTAAGTTTGGTGATTAAGTGGGATCGAGCAGCAATTGAAAGCCACAGTTTGATGCTCCGTCTGCTATATCCTGAGCAGTTTGAACCGGTGCGTTATCCTAGAGCAGTTTTGATTTAATTGTTTATTTATGTCCTAATTCTGATGCACGGTACTATCCAATAATAATGTTTCACTGTTTCAGGTAGTATATTATGTTTATGCCCTTGGAATCACAAAAATCAGAAGCTATCTCCTTGCCAACAGATGCTGACTGCTTGAACTTCTGCGGGGATAAAGAATCATTCGCTCTCCTACTAAAAATACCGGTTTTCTTTCACTAATTGCTTAGTTTCGGTGTTCTAATGGGACCCGGTATTTCAACGTGATGTAAACGTAAGCCGATGTATTTATGGGAAGTATATGTGGGAGGTATTTCAGGTGCAGCCTAAATATCCGTCTATCTGTATAATTAATGCTCACTTCTTAAAAGATTTCATAATTCATAGAAATTTCGATTTATAAACTATCATACGAGTGTGTATTTACGTACGAACTGAATAAACTTCTATATTAGCTGCAATGGGTAAATTGTCACCGCTTTATAATAATAATTTCACGCATGCGCGCTGCTTGTTTTGATTTTGTCGACTGCACAGTATATTAGTTTCAGTTGGGAACCATCTTTGGGAAAAAGAGCATCACGCAAAATTTAGAAACGTCTTGCTGTACTGCTTGTAATTCACACCACGACTATTATTTTTTTGGGCGTCTATCTGAGGACAATGCAGAGGATTCGAAAAAAGCTGGATGAGTCTAGTGTGATTACAATGTTGTATAGAGTGATCATTCGTGATAGCAACATTATGAATCCATTCATCTTTCATGGCAGCATTCATCAACTTAAGGCAAACACCCAAAAGAGATGCAAAAGAATCCGAAAGACATGATAGAAGCTAATGGCGATTTTATTGAATAAATCTACTCTTTTCAAGTATTTTAGTGTAATTTCGGTAAATATATCTGTTTGAATAAGATGTCAGTATTATTTTCTTTTTTGCTTCGTTTACTCCACAATTTATCCATCGCACCCTATATGTAGGGAAAGAGTAAGAGAGAGATAGAGAGAGGGAGTGAGGGAGAGAGATCGAAAATAGTAGTGACACATGGTCTGAAGATCTGTTGAAATGGAAAATTAACAGTCAACCATTCAGCATTCATTCTATGTCTACAATGCATTTATTCCTCTGTTTCTGTCTGTCTTTCTGTCTATCTTTCTGTGCCTGGTGTTATGAATGTTTTATTTTCTAAACCAGTCTAGTTGATATGATTAAGTGTTGGCTTTTTTTATATTAATAATGCTTGCATTATTTTTAGCCTTTTTTTCACGTGGATTAGACTATTATATTTATTTTATCAACGTGTATGTTCTGGATAGAGTTTAGTAGCTCTTGATATGTATTTAAATGAGGCCTTATTGAGTTCTGGTCAAAAATATGCAACGTGAGCTTTCTTATTAGGCATGCTGTAGTATATCTAAAATAAATATTTACGCATTTGGATTGATCAGGAACACAGCTCCTTAAGGGACGTGATTTCGTAAATAATATTGGTTCTCGTTTAATTTGGATCTTACAGGTGAATTTTATATATATATATATATATATATATATATATATATATATATATGTATGTGTGTGTGTGAGAGAGAGAGAGAGAGAGAGAGAGAGAGTAGTATGTGTATTTTAGTGTTACAGATAGATAGATAGATAGATAGATAGATAGATAGATAGATAGATAGATAGATATAAGTCTGTGTGAGTGAGTGTGTCTAAAACTTCAGATCTTAAAATATAGCTGTTAGGATGAAAGGAACATTTAAGCAATATTTCATTTGGTTTGATATTTTGATTTTGTTTGTATCAGTTGAAAAGATTTAAAAATGCTTTACACAATGTTAAATGCAAATAACAATTTGAACGTCAACATTAATGCTGAAAGGAAGTGATTCAGTCATCTTTTCTTTTCTTTTTTATTGTCTTTCTTTTATGAAAGCATCGATTCCGAACTGTATGTTTGGTGCGGCAGCAAAAATTAAAAGTATAAAATATAACGATATAATACAACTTAATCAATAATGTCGTTTTGATTTCGGCTAAAATGCTTCCTAACCGAAAATGTATTCTCCAAAAAAACATTAACTGATTTTATATACATCTGGTCACTAAATATCTTTTAATGCGAGGCATGAGAGTCACTCAAGAGAGATGATTACTAAATTATTGGTGATTTACTTTAGTTAGCGGCATGTCAACTTTAATGGTAATTCAAATTTAAAATTTCGGGCTTTTATAATTTAACTCAGTCGTTCTGAATTTTTTTTTTCTCAGCGCCGCATTTTTGGAATGAAAATTTGCCCGTGACTTACTTAATTTTATGTGATAAAAATACATATATAATTAAAAATTTAAAAATTCTGTAAAGGAAGATAAGCACCAATTCGAATGTTTAATATTATCATCTCTCCTCCAATTTGTAGACTTTAGTTATTATATGCTTAATCCACTGGAAACATATCACAATCGGTCAATAATTATGTTTAACTATTGTTATACTGGAACAAATGCATGCAATTACAAGTAATTCATATTTTAAATTTCGAAATCCTATTCATTTTTGGCATATGAAGTTTTGAAACTATATCTACGTCTTTGATTGTCTTTTATTCATCACTGCTAGCCTCGTCTACTGTATCTATGAGGCGCGCAACACCATTTGGGAACGACTGCTTTAACTAATCAACAAGGATTGCCAAAAACAAATTGTATTTTACAAATATGTGTTACCAGTATTTCTCTAACTTGGAATTACTTTGCTTTTAATAAATTAACAAAGTTTTATCAGCTTTCAAAATCAACAGAATAACGCCTTCTGCTTAAAGCATCAACAAAGAAGAGAAGTCCTCTTTAAAATCCATGCAGCCTCATAATTAACATAGAAACAAAAGTCATTGATACAATAACTGTCACACATTTCAAACGGGTTAGATAGATAGACAGCTAGCTAACTAGCTAGCTAGATAGATCAATAGAAATGAACAAAATTTGATAGATAGATAGATAGATAGATAGATAGATAGATAGATATGAACAGACTGAGATAGATAGATAGATAGATAGATAGATAGATAGATAGATAGATAGATATGAACAAAATTAGATAAATAGATAAATAAATAGATACGTAGACAATGATGAGAATGAGATAGATAGATAGATAGATAGATAGATAGATAGATAGATAGATAGATAGATAGATATGAACAAAACTATATGACTTAATAAATACATACATAAATAGTACATACATATTACAAATTTATTATATACTCCCAAAGAGAATCAGGTTGACTCACACACATGTGCATGTGTGTGTATGTGCGTGTGCATGTGTGTTTGTATTTCTGTGAGTCAAATTGATTCGGTCTGAAAATGTATATATATATATATATATATATATATATATATATATGTGTGTGTGTGTGTGTGTGTGTGTGTGTGTGTGTGTGTGTGTGTGTGTGTGTCTTCATTCAAACAAGATTGATTAAAAAAAACCCACAAGGTATATCTGTCTTTTTAATCAAACTTTTTGGATGAATATTTGCAGACTGAATATACCTTACTCATATATATATATATATATATATATATATATATATATATATATATATATATATATATTTTAATTCAGATACTTCAATCCAAGGGAAAAAAGCAGGAAGGTAAATTCCAAAAAACCCGATCCTAATTAATATTAAAAATTTATTTTAATATTAAAAAATGATACAGGAAGAGAGCTCCATGTAATAAAATATTACAGAGCAAATATGTATTAAAAAAGGATTAATTCAAAGATGTTGAATGGCCATTTCGATATGAAGATATTTAAATATTTAAAAAGGAAAAGTAGACTAATTTTTCTCCAGTTTCTGAAAGGTTTTTTCTGTTGCTGAGGTGATGTGTTTCCCCCGTGGGGATCTTCATATCGAAATGGCCATTCAACATCTTTGAATTAATCCTTTTTTAATATATATTTGCTCTGTAATATTTTATATATATATATATAGAGAGAGAGAGAGAGACAGAGAGAAACAGTGTGAAACAGATAAAATCACTATACACAAATGCGTCATATATATATATATATATATATATATATATATATATATATATGCACGATATATCATAGATAGATAGATAGATAGATAGATAGATAGATAGATATGCATTGACTAGAATAGACATATAGATATATACTGACTGAAATAGACATATATGGCTAGTAAATCCATATCATATATATTTGTCTTGTGCTGCTGGTAGATGGTCTATATGTGACTGCTTAATAAGCATGGCATATTCATTCGTATCCTTTTCAAAGTCAGAAACAGATTCAGACATGAATAAACACATCTTGGACAAGCTCGCTAATGGCTTTTAAAATAAACTGGCTTTCCAAAATGAACACCGAACTTGTAACAAAAAACCTGTAACTGTGATTCAGTACGAATTATTTCATCATTGCATGTGTACAACAGTCTTTTTCTGTAGAACATCCCAAATCGTTCCTATTCCCACTACATTTACTCCTTCCTTTTAAGTTTTATCAATCTACTTCTGATATTCACTTTCTTATTCTCTCGATTTTCTTTCCTGAACTGATGCTAAGAAGATCGTTTCTTTTCCATTTCGAACGACTCTCAAATTTTATACTTTTCTACTCTTTCCGTTTTTTACTTCAATATATATTTCTTAATGATCTGTATGTTTATCCTTTTCTTTCTCTGAATATTATGTTTGCCTACTATTTTTATTCTTTTCCATTTTCTCCTGTTTTTCTTCCATGTTTGTTCTATATTATTTTATTTTTCTTAATATATTTTTCTTTTTTCTACAAAAATACCGGGTAAGTTCTCCGCCAATTTTTATTCCGCCTGTTTTTCTTTCCACAAATTCTGCTCCTTTTCTTTCATTATTTCTTCAAGATTTATTTCTTTTAAGTTTTTAAATATTTTTTTCTTCTTTCCACAAAAAATGTTAATTTGTCTGCCTGTTTCCTTTCCTTTCTTTTTCTGCTTTTTTATTCCTTTTTTACCTGAGAATTTCTCTTTTTACTTTCTCTTTTTACCTTCTCCTCGTTCTACAAATATAATGTTAGTTTTTCCCTTATTTTTCTTTGCCTCCGTCCTATTTTTCATTCTTACATATTTTTATTCATGCTAACATATACTTTTCTTTAACTTTTTTAACTTTTTACCACTTCCAGCTGCATATATTCTTCCACTATTTTTTGCTTTTTACCTTTACTCACATTTCGAACTTTGAATTCCTGATGCGATCTTCGTTATAAATAAAACATATATTGAACTGTTATGTAATGTCAGTCCGCTTACATAGCACTGAATTCTGTAAGATCTTCTCGTAAAGAGAAGATGAAAAAAAGACTTCAAGTAACCGAAATGAGGTTTTACAGAAAGATGATGAGGATACTATGAACTGAACATTAAGTAATACTAAACATCATGAAAAAACAGTTGAGGTTTCTGGTGCATATAATGAGGAAGGAAGGTTTGTAAAATGTGAAACAAGCATGACAGATTGAAGGCAAGAGGAACAAAGGAAAACAACACATAATATAAAGGACAAGAAGTCGCCGAGAGCCGTAAGCGCTAACATCTGGAAGATAAATAGCACATATAAGAAAAGAATATAGTTACTGGAATTCATCCTTCTTTCTTGTCATGTCCAACATCGTTGACCACAAGTCATATACAATGCCATACCCGAAATTGTCTAAACTGACACTGTAACTTTATGTCCATATCAATAAAATTAATGTAACCTTAACAGAATATCAATACAATTGTGTCAGTAATTTCTAAAAACATTTGTGGTTATCTGATATATCAAGAACTTATAATGGGAACAAACTGTCTTCATACGGATAGAAAATGAGTTTTATTTTTTTTTAAATAATTTCAGCCCAAACAAGGTGAGACCTCCACTAGTGTAAATGGTGTTACGGCGAGAGAAAAGACTGGGTACTAAAGGCATTAAAGAAAGGATAAAAGATTAACCAGATTCAAAAAGATAAAAGGTGGAAATTAACGTTGCATTTAATTTTTTTAGAGACTGAACCTATCAGAAAAGCAAGTAAACGAAAGAGAGTTCCAGAGACGGGGATTTCGAGGAAAGAAAATGTTAAAGTAAAAGAGACGGTTATATTGAATTATTTCAATGGTTAAAGGGTGGGACCAAAGTGCCAATCTAGTAGCACGCTTGAATTAATGTGGTCAGAGCACGAGCAAAAGAGCTCGTCAGAGCAGTTGGCATGAAATTATTTGTAAAAGAGAGAGGGAGAGAGAAGAATCACATCACGTGAGTGAGAAAGTAATAGAATTCGAAATACCAAGTCAGAATTGATTACTTTGTAGATCCTTCAGCATATATACAAAAAGAGAAAGAGGTGAAAGACAAGGATGTATCTTCTGTCCGGGCTTATTCAGCCTATTCTGAAATTAAAAATTTAAGCTGACGACAATGCAACTATGGACCAGGCTATCATTAACCTTCAGAGATCGGCAAACCTGTGTAACGAGGCCTACCAACACTTCAGGATGCATATCAATATCAAAATAACAAAAATCCTCATTCTCAGGAAAGTGAAGACAAGACCTAAATATAAAATCAGTACTCCATTTTAGGCCTTATCTGGCTATTGTAAAGGATAGCAGGAGTCAGGTACTTACTGGAGCGGTATAGGTAACCAATCATTTAACTATGTATCTTATGTACAAGCTCCACTATAGTTCAGAGATGCGTTTAAGTCCCAATGGGCGCTTAAGGCACTAGACCTCTTGAGAGAACAATCTTTCATTGTTCTAAGTGAAAAGTGAGAAATGGTTCCAGGCTCCTCAAAACCTTCTGTGATACCGGATGTAGTCTATTGTCAAAGCCAGGACGGAGGATAGTAGAGGAGTCAGGTACGTACTGGAGCGGTATATAGAATCGACCATTTTTCCAGTATCTTTAGCGATAGTTCGGTTATACGAGTTCCATTTGAGGTCAAGGTTTAGTTTAAGACCCAATAGCCGTTCAATGCACGGGGCATCACTAAGGCGACATCGGGACTAGTGAGAGTTTAATGACCAATCAACGATGATAGAATGTATCTCTTTTTGTACTAATTAACTAGTATTTGAGGAAATTCTTTATATATTTGCTCTGAATATATTCTGTACTTATAAAATCGACGATTCTTAAGCATGTAAAACTAATTTAATCTGATTTGTCAGATTAAGAACTTTTACGCAAACTTATATCCTCATGATGGTTTATATAGTGAAACTTAGTAACAACTGTTCAGCCGTTATACCGTCTGTCGGTTTACTTCAGATGCCTGTCGTAGGTATTAACCTTATGGGAATTTCAAATATGACCCTTTATTCCATTTTCAAGAAAAGACTGTTCTTATTTCACTGTCGATGTGTCTAGTTTTTTCTTTGTAGCCTATATTATTGTAAATATAGCTGGTTGGTTTTCGTTTTCTGGTTACCTCAAATAGCAAAGAACTTCCGTTTACTTGAACCGTAATTCTAGTATACGATGTGTTGCACGAAAAACCTGAACCTGTATCTTTCTCTGCTATTTGCAACAGGTTTCGGAATTTATACTTAAAAAGATGCTATGAAATAAATGGTAGAATATAATAGTAGCAAAAAACATCTACAGCCGGCTGGAGGACCTTCTTATATGTGTCTTGTCTCTTCAGCAGGTACAGGATAATGGGCCTCCACATCTCCCTGTGACTTCTAACTCTTAATAACTTTCGTTTCATTGTTTCTCCCAAATTCCACTCTGCCATTCATTTGCTTAAATCCATCAAGTATGTCATGCGCTCTTTTCCCTATCTCTCTTTCCTCCATCCGCCCTATGAGTATCAGGTTCTCCAAGCCCTCCTTCCTTATTACGTGTCCCAAAATTTATTTTTCCTCATTACGTATCCCAAAAAATATTTTTTCTGTTTCATAAGAATACACATCTTTTCGAAATTATGCACCGGCTCAAATAATCTACAATATTTTGCCACCTTCGGCAACGTTTATTTGCAAAATTTTAAAACATTATTACTTGAACCAAGTAAAATGCGTTATTTATTATTTCCAGTTTTATAAAAAATTTAAATCTGAAATTAAATCTTTTTATTAAAACAAATTATGAAAAATAAAATTATCAATATATGGGAACAACAATGCATTATTTTTTACCAGTTTATAAATACAATGAAAGTTTTTGTTAGGTAAGACCCGGTAAAAATTACAGACATTCTTTTATTACACACGTAAAAAAAAGAAAGAAAGAAAGCAAGAAAGAAAAACACTTTAATCACTCAAAATATTAAGTATTTATTGTCTCGTCAAAAATCTAAAATTAAAATGTTTGATTCAAAGCAAGAGATACTCTCTATCTTTTTGAGTGAATTTATATGGCAGGAGCAAATATAAGAGTTGCCGTAGAAAAGTATTTTTTTCAAAATTTATAATTATAGCTTGCCGTTGTCATGTCTTTACATTTTCTTTTTCACTGACATTTCTATAAATGTATTCATAAAATATTTCTGTTCATATTTCTTTCTTTATAAAATGGTAAATAGTAAATATGTCATTATAGCTCGTTCACAACAGTTTTATAATCTTGTAAATGTAAAATTATTCTTATAAATAAGCATTCTGAGAAATAAATAGAGTTTAATATTTTTGTTGTCAACAATAAAAAATGTATAAATCAATTTCGTATGTTTGGATTTTATTAAAATTTTAATCTTGACTTTTTAAAACAATAAACATTTCCGAGGGAGTTAAGATTATATACTGTATAATCACAACCATTACTGAATCACAACTATTTTGCTAAGCCATATATTTAAGAAGATCATTATAACAAATCTCCTGTATTAACTTAGACCCTCGAGTAACAATAAAAAATGAGAGCAAGAAGAAGCTTATGTGAAAATAAGGGTAACGGTATGAAAGCAATAGTAAGAAAAAAGTATTATAGAATGTTTCGACTGGTATTAAGAACTGAATTGAATTCTCAGAACAGAATTCTGTCCATTAATAGCCTTGGCATCCAAGTGGTTCAATATAATCTCAATATCTAGAACTGAACTCTAAATGACACAGACGAAGGGATTCTAAGGTGAGAAAGCTTCTTCTTAAGCATAATTTTAAGGCTAATGCAAATAATCTATACATACCTCGTAAAGCAGGTGAAAGACTTCTTATTCAACCAGAATTGTCATACAAGACGACAACTATCTGCTTAGCCTCTTTGTCACTGGTTGAGAGAAGGTGGGTAGATGACGAGGGTCCGTTTTCGGCTTCAACTTCTCGACTTGAGAGTATACTGCCCTTCTGATATAAGGGTATCATTGTCACTAAGCAAGTAGAGGTATTCTAGTTTGATTCACATACATTCATTGGGCTGAAAGATGTGTTTAAGGCAGGGTAAATTTACTTTGCATGTGATGATCTGCTCTACACTGGCGAGACATATATCATTGTGGAGTAGCAAAGGCTTGTGATGTAGATTGTACAGGTATGGTCACCTTACTTGGTGTCAATTATGATATGAAGTCTGTATAAAAAGACTGGGTAGCATAGGAAAATAATTGAAATTTACTCTAAATCCCTGTTGAAAATATTTCTCAACTTCTTTTTTTCTTTGTTTCATGTCCCATGTGGGTGATCATATCTCTCCCCAATTTCCTGTTCTTTGTAACTAATGGTAAAATTTGTCTTTTCGCTATTTCTCCTAATGCCTGTTCTTCTAATCATTTACAGAAGCTCTTAAGTAGTTTATACGCTATTTTGTTCTGTACCTCTTTTCTTTAACGTCCTGTCAGTCTCAAATTCTCCAAGCCCTCTTTCCTCATTATTTATCCTAGAAATTTCAGGGCTAACCGGGTTTTTTACTCTTTAAGCCTCTACCTCGTGTGACTCCCAAGAGGACGCTTCCCGGAAAACTACAATCTTAACCTGTTCAAGTCTAGAGCTACCCTTATCTTCCCCGCATATCTGAATAACAACCTACATCAAATGGCTCTTGGTCCGTGTACAGAGTGAACATTAGTATAAATTACACAGAAAAAACAATTTTTATCCCTAGAAGATAGATATTTTTCTCAATATACTGTTCACCATTAAGCAATTTTGATAATATTTCTCGGACTTATCTTTTGTGAAACTCCTTTCTGTTTGCTTGCTTCCCTGACAGCTAAAATCTCTAAAAGTTTAAATGTAACTTTTGTCGATTCCCATTTGTCGCCTATCCTATCTTTGACATCCACTCAGCCTTGTTTTTTCTCTCACTTAACTCCTTGCGCACCAGTGGGGGCCCTGCTTTGCTTGGCGTGAAATGATTATAAAATAAGAAAAGCAAACAATTTATTAGTTAAACGAATAGAAATTTTGTACACGGTGTATAGACAGGTTTTACGCAATACAGTATTATTTATAATTAGATATAATTTTCAAAACTTTTCTCCACTTAAATCTTATTTGTTGGAAAACAGTTATCAACAAAAAGTTATCAAAACAGTTATCAACAAAAAGTCAACAAAAGGAATTTTGTTTGGGTAATCTTTCTTGGCATGGTTATTAAAACACAAAAAGGGAAAAGTCGATTAACTCAGATAATCGAATCCTATTATAATCTATTACATTTTGTGCCATTGGTGCCCTATTATCATCAGTAGTTATCCTTTAATAAGCTGCAGTTACGATATGTATCTAAGGTATTTTGTTTTCATAAAAAATTGGTGCTTCAATCCAATTTCTACATAAATTTCTGCTCATCATATTGCATGTGTGCATAAATTAATATTTAGGGCTTTAAGATTTGGGAACAGAAAAGCATCAAACATGAATAAAATTGGTTTCATTTGTCTGACGCTCAACGAAATGCGTCATTAAAACTATGATTTCAAGAACAAATACATGAAAAAGTGATTACAACCTGAAAAAAGCAGTAATTACGTTGGAATAACATTAATGTTAAAGGCTGATTCAATAAAAAACCAGTAAAATTAGATATGTGTGTGGCCTAGTGGGAGTGGGATCGAAGAGCTGAGTTAAAATTCTGACCAATTCCGTTTAGTTCAGAAGCGTACGAAAACATCTCTTACCTATCGATAGAGGATTACGGACATATCACGTTGAAACACCAGAACTAAGCAAAGCAATGCCTGATCAGATGAAAGTTTGGGAATACAAAAGTTGGGTGTACGGGTGGTGAAATGATTAACAACTTAGAATTGAAAATAGGAGAGCCGAGATCCAATTCTAGTCAGATTCGTTATAGTCATTTGCGCATAGAATATGAATACACTTCTCCAAAATATCGGTTAATTAGCAAGATTTGTTTCATTAAGTCATTATTATTTTCCACAAATTCCTAAAATCTAAAAATATTTTCTGGCTCTAAACAACCTTCAAAATGTTGATAAGCCTAAAAAATAAATTATAGGTTAAAGAGAAACACATACTTATCTCTCTAATCTTGGATGGTATATCGGTCTCTCCAACCTTGGATGGTATACAGACATCTCTAGCCTTTGATGAACCATTCTTTCCAGCCTCGGATTGTATACAGGTATCTCTAGACTTGGATGGTATACAGGTCTCTTTAGCTTTGGCTTATATACAGGTCTCTCTAGACTTGGATGATAACCAATCAAGCAGACGTCAACTAGGAAGGTTTATCAGATTGGCGCAAAACAAGCAACATCTTCTCATAATTCATTACTTCTAAAACTACAACACTACCTCCTTTTTACAATCTAAAGCTCTCCTAATATAAGGCTAGAAATATATCAAAGAAGGGGATTATCATTAAAATGGTAATGATGAATGAAGTGTGTAATATGAATGAAAGATCAGGCGGTAAAAAGTGAAGATTATGCGGATAAAGAGGGTCTATAACAAGTAATTTTTTAAGAGGGTAAAATTTACCCAAGAAAGGACTCATGCAAGAGTCTCTTTCATGAAGTAAAAAAGTGTGTCTGAGAGGAACACTGTTCTTACATTCAAAGTATGGAGGATGAGGGTGATTTGACACTGTGGAAGTAAAATCGCATCTTCTGATAGTAAAACTCTGAACTGGTAGAAATAAAGAATGAAACTCAGCTGCATATTCGCATAGTTTTGCTTTAACCCTATGCTCCCCAGTATCTACAGCAGGTAGTAAATTAAAAGAAGCTGAAATTTAATAAGCGCTGGTATCTTAAATTATTCCTTCATTTTGATATATATTTTTGAAAACTATGAAAATGTTTTTCCATTACAATTTTTTTAATAAAATAGGTTCCAAAAAGACTGTTGGAATTGCTTGGTAAGTTCATTTTATTTGTAAAGGATATTATTACGGCTATATGTTTTCTCTATGTCTCTGAGATGAGGTATTGCAATTATTTCCATGATTTACATTGTTCCGACTGTTGTCCCCATCTTTGTTACTATATGCAGGGCATTCACTAGGCAACAACAATCGTCTAAGTCGAGCAATCATATTAATAAATACAATATAGAAAGTAGTAAAAAGAAGAGAGAGAGAGAGAGAGAGAGAGAGAGAGAACAAAACAATTACAGAAAACAAAAATATTTACCGATATATTCGATTTATAAATGCCAAAAAAATCATAAATATGACACAATGGATAAAAGTATGGGTTTGATCCATGACTAGACCCAAACGATTTTGAGTTCAACACCTGGCTACAGCAGAGAGTTGAGTTAAAGGGAGATAACTGAGACTGAGATATCTAGAACTATACTTTTTCAACTTCAAAAGGATAATAATCAACTTCAAAATGGACTTATTTTCAAGTAAACAAATTAATCAACTCTAAAATAGATTAATCAACTTCAAATTAGATCAATGAACTTCAAAATAGAACAATCAACTTCAAAATGAATTAATCAACTTCAAATTGGATCAATCAATTTTAAAATGGAGCAATCAACTTCAAAATGGGTTAATCAACTTCAAATTAAGAAAATGTCAAAAACCTAAAAACAATCAACTTCAAAATAAAAATAAACAACTTCAAATTGGAATAAACAACTTCAAATTGAGATTTTTTTTTTTTTTGGAAAATTGAAAATTATTTTTTTAATTAATTTACCACATGAATAAGAAAATTGACTGTTCGTCTTCATTATATAGATTTTAAAAAATACAAACAACTTAGAGGCCAAAAAAGCATTGGGTGAGCCTACAGTAAAAGTAGGAGGAGGAGAAAGTCCCGTATGGGCAAAAATGAAGAAACCTCTACAAAAGAAGCTGAAGAAGAATTAGCAACAGCTTCAAAAAGGACTTACCTCAAGAAAACTGTGGCTGGTGAAATAAAGGCCCAGATTTTTAGTTATACATGCCGCAGCAGGAAATTGGAAAGACCGTGTAAGAACAATTACAGCGTACCGTTGGTTAGACCAGGGTGCTGATAAGAGTGACTCTAGGGGAGAAGCAAGAAAATATGAAATTACGCAAGAATTATATCGCCGAATTAATTGAAAACTCTCCTAGGGTCACTCTTCAAGACATTGTAAATAAGTTGGTCGAAAAGTTTGAGGTTCGTGTGACGAAAGAATGCGCAAGAAAGCACTTGGACTCCATAGCCTTTACTTTATAAGCGGTTCAGTATAAACCAGAAGCTGGCAATAATAATGTATCTGCCAATAATAATGTCAATAAGGTGAAACGTAAGACTTACGCAGAAGCTTTATTAGAATTTTAGTCCTAAATTGTGCGAATTCTTTATATGGATAAAATCAATTTTAATCTCTATATTTCAAGAAGAGAAGGTCGCTCTAAAAAAGGCATGAAGTGCACTACAGTCGCGGCCGGATTCGGGGAAATAAAATGCATGTTATTGGATGTATTAGTAATAATGGATTAATTCATCATAAAATTAAAAGAGGTTCATTCAAAAAAAAAAAAATACGGAAGAATGGACCAGGGAGTGCCTTAGAAAGCAAATGAAATTTATGAAAGGGGAGTTGTCTTAATTATTGATAACGCTTCTTGCCATACTTCAATTGAAGAAGTTGTGGAGGAGGATGAATTTAGGCAACACCAAATTTTCAGACTTTCTCCCTATAGTCCGATGTTAAATCCCATTGAAAAGTTTGGTCAGTCATTAAAGCTGACATAAAAAGAAGTATGGCAGACTAAATTGTTGGGACTTTAAAAAGTGATGGGCAGGGATCTTTGACTACTAAAGAATTCCGCCTCAGCAAGTTAGAAGCGATGATCTCCGAGGCAATAAATAACATTTCCCCTGAGACTTGCACTAACTTCGTATCTGGAATACAGAGATTACTTCCCTCTGTAATTAACATAGATGATGTAATCGCTTAAATAAATTTCTTAGGAACGTTTATATTTTTTATATCCCTTTAAAGTAGAAATAAAAGAATAAATATTAAATTTATTCGTATTAAATTGTTACCCAATTTGAAGTTGATTATTTCTCATTTTAAAGTTGTTTTCCAATTTGAAGGCGATGAATCTATTTTGAAGTTGATGAATCCATTTTGAAGTTGATGGAACCATTTTGAAGTTGGTTAATTCATTTTGAAGTTGATTAATTCATTTTGGAGTTAATTAATTTTTTTACCTGAAAATAAGTCCATTATGAAGTTGATTATTATCATTTTGAACTTGAAAAGTTATAGAACAATCTAGCCCTGTGAGTGACATTTCAATCACCTAAAGAAGTTCAGAGTATACAACGGCCGAAACATCTTAAATATAGATATTTACCTCGTTGTAGTGCACTGGATATCGCCTCGAAACGAGAAACCGAGGAGCCGAGTTAGAATTCCAGTTAAATTCTTGCATTCACTTGCGCATACATACCCTTAAGAACGGTATTAATCCGTCTCCTTCTTCCAGTTCTGAGTTAAATAACAGGACAGATTGGGTTCTATTGCCTTGGCTGGCAACCAGTCTACCACAAAAAGCAATGGCAACCTACTGCGGAATATTATTCTGCCTAGTCAGTCATGTCTCTTTCGAGACATGATCGCCCAAGTGTGCATCACGTATGGTACTTAACTGACTGACTCTCAATAAAACATGGATGTGACACAAGGTCGATGTTTAATGTGCGGAGCCCGAACCTGTGCAAACGGACAAGATTAAAAATTGCCCCAAACTCAACAACAGTTGCTCGCGCTGGCTTCGGTGGTGAGCACCGATACACCATTTTCAGTAAATATGGTAGGATATGGGAAGAATATTAGAGCAAGCCGAAATCTTATTAGGTGTAAACCGCCTGCATACGAATACAATTTGTTTCAATTTATTTCAGTAAATATAAAAAAATAGAAACGGGTGTTTTGCAGTGAGGTGATTATTATTGACGACCATAATCTTAACATCATAAGATAACCGATTTGTTGGTATACACAGAAAGAAAAATACAAGAACAGAAGATAATATAGGAAAGTGGGAAGAAACGGCTAAGCATCAGTTGTAAAAAAAGACAACGTGTAGTTATCAGCAACAGAAGGATGGTAAAAATACCATGAATTAAGCAAGAGCAAACTTGAAGGAAAATACAGCCAAATGAACACCTTCTTCTGATATGGACGAATGCTTTGCTCGTAAATTTCTCTTCCAATTCTACTCGTGACTCATTTGGAGTATCTTAAAACTGTGTCAATTAATATACAAATAACTTAGTTCATAGTTTCTGCTATCATGTCTAAACTTTGATCCACACAAAGAATGTGAGCTTGATGGTATCCGTGCAAAAGTCTTTGAGAAATATTCTCCTGAAATGCCTCCCATTCTCTCTAAACTATAATAAATTTAATGATTCTAGTTACTTTCCTGAATGTCTTCTGAATTTCTTGACTTTAAGAACGCATGCGAACCGTTTGAGCTTTCTAATGGTCGTCCTACCTCCTTTTTGACAACTTCTAAATGCTCTGATCAACTCCAAATTCGATAAGTATATCCACATTTAGATTTTTTAAATGAAGCAAATATGGTTTTCGCTTTTGTAAGTTAATTGCTGATGTGATAATATTTAGCAATGATGTTTTATTATTGAGTCTATGAAGTTTTATTTTACTAGTGGTTCAGTGCCAGAATAAAGTGTATATTTTTTTATATATCTAGAAATATTTTTGTCTGTCTTGTGCTTTCAAGGATGTGCGTTGTGGTGCAGTGGATATCGGCTCGGGACAAGAAATCGGGGAGCCGAGTTCGAGTTTCAGTTGAATTCCTTGCATTCACTTACGCACAAATACTCTTGGGAAAGGTATTAATCCGTCTCTTCCCTCCAGTTATGGATACAATGACGGGACAGATTGGATTCTGTAGCCTTGGCTGGCAACCTACTGCTAGATAATCTTCTGCCCAGTCAGTCATGTCTTTTGAGATATGATCGCCCAAACGTGTATCACGTATGGCACTTAACTGACTGACTGACTGTACTTTCAATGTCATTTGTCTAAATTTATGAACGTCATGAACCGCTTCTCTTTGTGATCACATCAGATTTTTATCAGGCCCTGACACTATTGTCTCGACAGTCGATTAGTTGTCCTACGGCCATTGTCGGCAATGGAGGTTACTCCAGGGAAGAGTACGGAAATTATAACGCTTCACGAACACACTAGCAAGCATTGCAGAGAGATCGTGGATATCGTTGGTGTCAGTCTTTCAAATATCAGTCGTGTCATCAAGGCGAAGAAACAAATTAGATCCTTCAGTCCAAAACGTAAAGAATCAATTTTATCGGAAAAGAAAAACAACGCCAAGAAACGACGAATACGTGATCAGAAAAGTGTGAAAGATCCAAGGAAGACATTCGTTTTGTTTCAATAAACTTGTACAAGGTTAATTTTTACGAAGTTATTGTCCTGTGGAACAATTCTCTATGGTAAACTCGGAGTCTTAAACCTAACCTGACTGCTGATGAGTGCAGATGTTGCTTTCTTATAACTACTGTCAGTTCTTATGGAACTTTACTTTTTGTTCTTTTGAGCATAACCATTTTCCATAGCTTGTGTCAAATAGAATAATATAAATATCTCAGCATGAATGAAGAAATATAAAAGCACAAGTCTAATGCGTGCTTTGAGCGAACAATAGCAAATCGATCGTCAAGTAGAAACGCGATTTTGAAAAAGGGATTTATACTGACAATGAAAGCATTCTGAAACTTGCATTAATCTCGCAAAATCTCAGGTGACACGAGAATCTTGTGAATGCGCAAACTGTCTGTTTGAACGTATACTTTGAGCTGAGCGCTAGTTTTCACGACACAGGAACACGAGTTGAATTGGAATTGGTTGGCTGGTTGGGAGATTTTACAAGATCAAAAGCTTGTGTTACGTAATTGTGAAAGAAAGTTTTTTTTAGTTATACTTCAGAATATAGATAAAATTAGTCGCATTTAAAATTAAGTCCATATGTAATTATTGTTTTGGTTTATAATTAGGAGTACGCATAAACATAATTCGGATTTACAATTGCGTCTGTAAACAATATAGCCTTGGTTTATTATACTTGACTTCATAAGTGAATATTACTTTGGTTTATACTAGAGTCTATAGGTGAATATTGCTTTGGTTTATAATTGAATCTATAGGCATACATGGATTGGGATTATAATTTAGTCTGTAGCTGAAAATAGTAAGCTTCAATCTTGAGTATTGTTATGGTGCCCTTCTACGAGAAATAGACACTTTCTCTTATTATATATATTTACCTGCATGGCTTCTGGCGGACGCATTTAAGCACAGCTAGTACACAGTTAAAACCAAAACTAGTTCAGACAATAAGCAGCGTAACTGTACCGTTTGGACTTACTTATTTCTATTTACTTATTATTAACACTTACTTTGTATATATGTTATTGTTATACACTGTTTTGAACCTACCTTCTGTTTTCCGAGTCTTACTTCCGGCCAAACCGGTCACTACAACTTTGCTGCGAAGTTTCGTCACAATAACTCCACACAAATTGGCAACCAATGGTAGAGCTTATAATTGAAACTATAGGTGAGCATTAGTCGAATTTAGAATTCACCCTATGAAAAAATATTGATTTGGTTTATACTTGAGCCTATAGGCATACATGGGTTAGGCTTATAATTAAGTCTGTTGGTGAATATGAGAAGGGTTCATATATGAGCCTATAGATAAACATTTGTAGAGCTCGTAATTAAAACCATAGAGACAATAAGTGGAAATTGGTTGAGTTTATAACTGAGTCTATATGTAAACATTGTCTCGGTTGATAGCTGAATCCGTAGATGAATATTCATATGGTTTATACTTGAGTCTATATACAAATGTTATAAACAAACTTATGGCTGCAAGAAGAATTATGACAAAGGCAGTTGTAAATTTATCTCGTTTATTGGATAAATACAGACTTTACGTTTACGAATTTGATTGTCCGTAATTCTTAGCCAGTTGGCGTCAAACGTTGGTATGAATTTGTTTTAGGCTAGCCGTTTGTAAGAGTATGTAATGTTCACGAGGATATGTGTGGTTTCCCAGAGAGAAGGGGATGGAAAGCTGAGAGGAGAAGTAAGTGAACTAATACGTGTCGCTCGAAAAGTAAAGTGGGTAGTCGGTAGCTCTGTGGTGTTCTCTCTTTTCTTCCGTAGTAGTAATCTTGACGTTGACGGGTTGCTCCTTTCTTCTTCCTTGTGACAATGTGTGAAGAAGAGGAATAGGAACTTGACGTGTCGGTCGGTGAGAAGGTAAGGCAGGGGTGTTGCTGCTCAACCAGCAACCTGTAAGCCTTTCTGACAAATTCAACGGCTATTTATAATACGAAAACAAACTTCGCGTAGGCTTGTTAGATTTCTCAGGTTTTGTTTCTGGGTATGTTTTCCAGGATTCTCATTCACTGACTAATATTTTCACATCTATGTGTGAGGAAAGAAAAAAATTGTGGTATTAGTTAGTGATCCGGCTGTGTGGACGTAGGCAAGAGCATAACACGTTCATTTACGGGCCAATCAAACAACACTATTTAGAAAGTGAAACTCGGAGCCTGTTTTAATGTAGAAATCCGAAGCCAGAATTGTGTGTGCTACGCAGATTTGAGTGTTTTCAGTAAGTGAGTGTAAATCAGAGGAGATATGGCATTCAGTTTTATAACAAATATCGGTACGTTTTATAATTGAGTATCTCGATTGGATTGCACTTGTTTATATTTGAGTTTATAGGTAAAAATTTTAAGTCTATTGGCCATATTCATAATTAAGTAAATAGGTAAGCTCCAATTTCTCCTCCCTCGTTGCAAGTCCCAGGAACTTTAGCAGCCTAACGTGTCTTAAAAAAAATTTCCATCTTTTTTGCAAATCACGTCACATGATTCGTGCTCCTCATGCCGCCTAGCTAGTTCAAAAGGGAAAGGCATATCGATCGAGGCCGATACGGGAAGAAAGAGGGAAACAAGTGAAAGAGAGAGTGAAGTAAGTTAAAAAAAAAAAAGAGTAAATCAATTAAGTAGCATATACGGGTAGCAGTTAGTGAAACGTGTTTCCCGCCACTCCTATACGCCAACCGGTTAGGGTAGGTGACAGTTGTAGATTACTACTACGATACTGTAACAATATATATAAATAAAATGATAAGGAGGAAAACTTTATGAAAGCAGTTGTAGGATTTATTTTGTGGCACGTGTTTATGTACAAGAGCAAGACAGTCACTAGGTTTATCTAGGCTTTTAAATCTGAGAAAGTTTATAAATATTCACCAGGTGGTTGAAAGTTCAGTCAAAATATGTGATGACACAAAATGACATAATTCAAATTCTGCCAAAGAGAAACTAAGCATATATATAGTGGTCAAAAGTAATAATGCTTTGTACCAAAATTGGTGTTTTTTTTATTAGTTTATAGGTAAAAAGGCATTATTGGCAAGCAGATGTTTTGTCATAAAGTACTGGATATCAAGATTAAAAAAGTTAATGTAGAGAAATTTGTCACTTAACTGAACAGAGCTATACTGATTTCGAAGTTTTGTGAAGGCATTGTTTTTACTCTTCAGGGCGTTTCTTGCTGCTGTCCCCAATTATTTCAGTGTATATATATATATATATATATACGAAATAATGAAAACCACAAAAAATACAATATGTATATATATTTTGTGAGAGAGACAAAGAGTTAAAGAGAGAGAAATATATATATATATATATATATATATATATATATATATATATATACTATACTATACTATACTATATACTATATATATATAATGAAAATAAATTGTTTTTTTTTATAAATCTCTTGAAATAAAAACACCAGTAACACCTATCACTGTAAGTCTAACTCCTTCATCCCGATTTTTTTAGGCCAAGTCACCTTATCGTTTGGGATAAGGTACAGACGCCAAAAATACCTAACACTGTAAATCTACTCAACCCGAACTTTTTTTCTTCTCATGATTATTTTTGTCTGGATAAATCTAACCAGACTCATTCTTATATGAATTTGGTTTGATGAGCGGTTTATAACGCAAAATAAGCTATTACAAATTGATTTATATAAACATCCAACTTATTTTCATTATAATACTCTGTTAAATTCTAACATTTTGTTCTCATCGGATTTAATCTCCTGTAGAATTAACCTTACCAAGTATCAAGGATATATATATATATATATATATATATATATATATATATATATATATACACGAAATAATGGAAACCACAACAGAAAAACAATATATATATATAAAATGTGAGAGAGGGACAAAAAGATAAAGACAGAGAATATAGATAGATAGATAGATAGATAGATAGATAGATAGATAGATAGATAGATAGATAGATAGATAGAGGCAGAGAGTTAATAAGTACGAATTGATTTAAACAAGTTCCATTAAAATAGGTTTCTCTGTTTAATTTGATAATATTTTTATAATGTTTGAAAATGTTGCAAATCCTAATCAAAATGGTGGATAAGCTGTCTAAATTTTATATTTCACTTTTGTTTTTATCGGAGTTTTCTTTTACCGTTTTCCTTATTATAAAGAAATAGATGTCGTCAATATCGTAAACAAATATTTTAGCTACATCTTAGCACATTCTAGAGATTAGATTGTTCATAATTTCTTCGCTTGTTGGTTGTCATAGCTTCCTTTCCGCTAATATACAACCATTGGTCTGTTGGTTTTTTAA
This sequence comes from Ascarosepion bandense, assembly GCA_037127315.1. Taxonomy (NCBI): domain Eukaryota; kingdom Metazoa; phylum Mollusca; class Cephalopoda; order Sepiida; family Sepiidae; genus Ascarosepion; species Ascarosepion bandense. The sequence continues at coordinate 4,636,896 of JBBBDQ010000515.1, forward strand.
ATATGTTATGTTATACATATATATATCACATGATGTTATACACATATCACACTTATACATATATATATCACATGATATTATACACATATCACACGAATGAATGCATAAATTTCAACTTCAACAGCAGGTGTGTAATTGTCTAGGTTTTATCTAGTAATTTGTTTTTATATGTGCACATATATTTTTCCATTCTATTCCTAATTGTTTCAACATAAATTGATTGTAAGTTATAAGTTACTCTGACTTAAAGTTTCGGGAATTTCTGTATTAACAATTAGTCGTTCTCTACATTCATCTGTAGTGTACTTTTGGTGAATATTTTGGAAGAAAGACCGATGCAAGTCAAAGGTTAAACAAATAGATTACGGCATAGAAGTTTTAGAGATTTTAATTTCAGTTCTCATTTTTATTATTTATTTATTTTGGCTCGAGTCGCTGTCTACGATTATTTTAGATCAGTGATTTCATATCAGACCAATATGATAGGTTTACACAAACATATACGTATGCTGAGTGACATTTCATATGTGCATATATATGACAAACATAAATGAGTACATACAACATTACGTGAATAAGATAGATATATCTGTGCATATGACATCTAATGTATCTGGATGTCGACATAAATTATGGTCTAACCTTGCAGAGGCCAATTTCTAATAAATTGTTGAATATCATGGAGCAAATAAGTGTTTACTCAGATTCAGAAGTGAATATTCAGGCATGCGGGCCGATTAATAATAGAGTTTATACCAAAAACACAAAATTCTTCAACCATTTAAGCTTTCTCCTACCAGGGATCCTCAAACAAATTCTAAAAAAGGATCTGCAATGTAATTTAAACTGATTTAGAAACTCGAGTTTAGTCACTTTCTCGCCAACGGGATGTAGCTTCCTTCCGTCTTTTCTAGGAATTTCAACAAACGCTTTCATGGCGTTTGCTCTGACAAGAGCTTTTCTTTGGTGCCTCACTACATAAATTTACTCGTTCAACTAGATTGACAAATACGTTTCACCCTTTTCCCGTCAAATATAACCATCTCTTCCACTCTATAATTATCTTTTCTTCCCACCTATGGGACTCCCTTCCGTATACTCGCTTTCCTGATAGCTACAACCTCGAAAAGTTTAAGTGCAACGTCAATTGTTATCTTCTATTCCCTTGATTCATATCTTTCTCTTATCCTTTCTTCGGCATCCCTTGTACCTTGTTACTTTTTTTTCCTTCCTTTTCTCTTACAGTAGTGGCGGTACTGCCTTGGTTGGTGTGAAAAGATTATAAAATAATACCCAGGAACAAAACTGGCCATGACTTCGATTTTGCTAATGCTACCCTAATAAAAAAAAAAGAAAATAATTATTTACTATGAAAGAATTTCAAGAGTCTACTAATAACTGTATTGCTAACTATAAAAATACTTAAAATATTATATCACAACAATAACTTTTATTGAGTTCACTCTTAAAGAATCTAAGGAATGTTTATCTAAACAAACGGTTTGTATGTAAAAACGTTCCCAAAACCATCCCTAAATAGGCAGCGTTATCTATGATGGGATGTGCGTTGTGGCGCAGTGGATGTCAGCTCGGAACGAGAAATCGGGGAACCGAGTTCGAATTCCTGTTGACATTCCTTGCATTCACTTACGCGCAAATACCCTTGGGAAAGGTATTAATCCGTCTCTTCCCTCCAGTTATGGGTTAAATAATAGGACAGATTGGGTTCTATAGCCTTGGTCGGCAACCAGTCTACCGCAGAAAGCAATGGCAACCTACTGCGGGATAATCTTCCGCCCAGTCAGCATGTCTCTTTCGAGACATGATCGCCCAAGCGTGTATCGCGCATGGCACTTAACTGACTATCTATGATGCCTCAACGACCGTAATGATCTATGAGATTCCAAACTTAACATGACTTATAGCTTTCATTATATTGTATGAAATTGAAATTTTTTCAATTAATTTGAATAATTCTCCGCATTCTGTAATTAATTAACCACTTCCTTTTCTATAAATACTTTCTTGATGATTGTTCCATAGTAAATTCTATGGTAAGTAGATTTTATAGATTTAAGCGCACTACTAGACGTGTCTTCTCACCAGATCTATTTAATCTGAACATCAAAACAATTTTAAGAAAACTACAAGTCCTGCCAGGATTTGTCATTGGTGGCCACAATCTTAACCATATAAGATACGCAGATGGCACAGTGTTGATAGCAGACACCGAAAGAAAAATAAAGGGCCTCCTACAGCTATTTTATATGGCAGCCAATGCTGGGCAATCACCTCAAAGATGAAGGAAAGACTCGAAGCAAACAGAAATGTGGTTCTACAGAAGAATGCTGAGAATAACATGGACAGAACATGTGAGCAACGACTAGGTTTTGGAAAGGATCCAAACGCTAGATAACGCTCTCTCCCAGAAACTGTAACTAAGCTCCGCTCAGCCTAGTTGCTGTATAAACCACTGATGAGTGCTGTGGGTGTTGAGCAAATACAACTGTGTCTGAGCAGGTGTCTGCAATGGGGATTAGCTAACCGCTCTGGTAAGCGGGTATCCTCAAATACGAGTGGCCAGCCATTACCTATATTAATCCACCCCCTGTTGATTTCGAAGTCGTGTTGAATAACTAATTAAATGAAAGAAGCTCTAGCCATACTATATAGCACAACATTGATTACTAAAAATTGCAGCTGAGGAATCTGATTTCATGCCTTTCCTCACCTTAAACTGATCTTTCATTTTTTGGTTTTTATTTCGAGGTGGCAATTGTAAGTGTTTGATCAATGTTCTTAATATTCGCCATATTTTCACTCTTTTTGAATTCAGAACAACCGATTATACAAATATTTGCTTGCTGAGCAATCGACTTTTCTTGTCTATTCTACTTTTATTTATTTTCAAATCATGTTCTCTGTCATTTTTAAAGCCCGGATTTTCTTTTTCCTTATCTTGCAAACCTTTTTAATTCCATTTTTTTTCTTGTTGACTTTTTTTTCCAATTTCGAAAGATGTGTTCCTTTAATCAATAACTTTACAATATCATGCGTCACTTTTGAGGGCAATTTTTTATATGATCCAAGGCAGTATTTGTATATCTGGAATGAGGAATAATTTTGTTATGTCTTCGTTGCATTGAACGAAGATAACATAATCAAGAAAGTCTTGCTGAATCTATAGTAGTATACTAAGTTCGCTTACGGCTAGTATTCTACTAACAGTGTCTTGTAGCAGTCCCGTAGCAGTAATATTTATTTTGCTATAAATATAAAAAAAAGTAGCACAAGGAAAAAATGGCAATGGGAAATGCTGGTTTTCATCTGTCATCTTAAAAACTTAGCAAGCCACAATCACTCACCCAAGGAAACCATACAATATTCCTTGCAGCAAAACACTACATTCTGACTTACTACAAACATCATAATGCCTTAAAAAACTTATAACTAGTTCCATATGTGCAATTTCTCTTGGGGTTGCAACTGTTTAACACAGAGTTGCCATAATACATAACCGGCATCAAAATGCCACACTAAATCGGCTCATTCAACTTGACAGATTCGCACAAAACTCAACCACCATTTGCCAAATAATTAAGAAAGGAGTCGTCGTCTTTCCAACCTGATTTTAATTTAAGCTGATGCTTAAAGAACAGGAACAATTGGGGAGAGATAAACTTTTCGTTTCTATTGAATTTATTCTGTCGCGTCGTCCATATAACGACACACACAACATCTAACACACACACACGCAAACACACACACGCACACACACACACAGATAGATAGATAGATAGATAGATAGATAGATAGATAGATAGATAGATAGATATGAAAAACCTTTGAATTGCCCAATAATATTTACTAACATGAATTATAGAATTGTAAATATTTTAAATAAATACGTATAGCAATCACATTTTGCTAATACCATTTTATTAATGCCAACTTCTTATTCAATAAAACTTATATATATATATAGTCTGATCAAAAAGCATCGGGTCTGTTTCTATGGTAACGGATGTAAACTTTTCTTTATAAGATAAATTGTTTTGATCGTATTCTAACCTTCGACCTCCTCATTTATTGTTCCGTGTATCTTCAAAAATTGGTTTCTTTAATTATCCTCTGAAAATATCTTGATCAGAAAATATGTTGACCAAATATTACTGAAGGTTAAATATAAAAGAAAAATACTTTGTACCTATTTAAATCTATTATATATATATATATATATATATATATATATATATATATATATATATATATATATTAAAGTTTTGTAATTTGCTTGAAGCATTGTGTAAAATGGGTTATGTCTTGAAGTCTTCATAGAGGGAACGCGACGAAGTTCAGATAGTCAAAAGCTTCTCTGCCATTCTGAAGATGAGATTTTAATCTCGAAATATTAATGTAATAAATAGGTAATACAAACACTTCCTTACCTTTCTTTATTTCATTCAACGCATTGTGAAGAGCCATCAAGACATAACCCATACAACATATATATATATATATATATATATATATAAAACGACCTCTCTTTTTCCTAGTAACAAGGAATGTAAGAATATTTAATAATTTTTGAGTTTCGAAGCGATTACAATCATTTCATTGGCCATTTTCAAGGATGCTATTTTATTCTCATGTTTTGACTGTAAAATAATTTATAATATGAGAATAAAATGACAAGAAAAAAATAAACGAATGTCTTCCTTGGATTTTTCACACATTCCCTGATCACGTATATGTCATCTCTTGGTGTTGTTTTTTCTCTTTTCCCCGATTTTCGTTTGCGTTTGAGACTGATGGATCAAGTTCGTTTCTTTACCTTGATGACACGACTAGCAGTTGAGAGGCTGACAACACCAATATTAGCCATCTCTCTGTAAGGCTTGCAAGTATGCTCGTGCAGCCTTGCAATTTTCGTATGCTTCCTTGGAGTAACGTTCATCGAAGACAATGGCCGCATGATAACTAATTAACATGTCAAGACAATATTGTAAAATATCTGATGCAATCACGGATGGCGCAATACTTTTCAATGCTGAACAAATTTTATCATACACCCCGAAAACAAATTCATATTACTGCACGCCACTGCAAATGACTTAATCTGAGAATCGATTACACTCTGTCACAGACCGTATAATGAAAGAAAGGGAAGTAAAGCATTTTTTTTCAATTAATTTGCACAAGGGGGTATATTATCTGTGTTTTCCGGAAAACTCTTATTTGAAAATATAAAACATTAGAAGAACGAAAAATGCCGAATGTTGTCAAAAGGCTCTGCTACAGATGTTAGGATGGAAAGGCGTGTCAGTTTTTAGAAAGAGCTGTAAAAGTTATTAGAATAGAGAAAACTATTAAAGGTGCAATGTGTCCCTTTAATAGAGTTCAGCATAAGTCAAGCTGATGGAAGGCAGAAAAGCTCCTTTCAGATCATTAAAAGAGTGTAGTCAATAAATTATATTTATGTGTTAAAAGCTATAAATTATATTTATATAAATTATATTCATATGTGTTATAATATATAAATTTATATAATATCAATATATAAAGTATAAATACATATTATATATATATATATTTATATTATATATATATATTTATATATATATATATATATATTTATATATATATATTTATTTATATATATATATATATTTATTTATATATATATATATATTTATTTATATATATATATTTTATATATATATTCGTTTATATTATATATGTATATTTATATAAATATTTATATATATATAAATATGTTGATATAAATTATATTGATATAAATTATATTTTTAATATGTGTTATAAGATATAAATTTATATAATATAATTATTGCAATTTATTAAAATTACTTAAAAGAGTTATTACTCATAACCATTCTGAAAGTTTGATCGTCACATAAAAAGAGTGCAGTTTATATTTACAAATCATTTCTTGCCACGATTAAAACAAACTAACTGAATATGCATAACCAACAAGATGTCATAGGACGAAATTGACACCATTTTTTTGCTATCTAGGTTTCGACCACACCAGCCTTCTCAGCTAAATAAATCTCTATCTCTTTATATATATATATATATATATATATATATATATATATATATATATATATATATTCTATTTTAGTATTGTGCCCGATTCAGATCATTTCAGTATAAGAATGGCAACCTATTTCAAAGGGATGTAGTTATATTTTAACATAGATGTTTTAGCAAAGCAATATGGAAACATGAGATATTAAATATTTATTCTGACTGCACTGTTATCAAAATACTTATAAAATCTTTTATAGTGAAATCTCAATACACCATTAATAACAACACTTGCAAACTCATTCCGGTTAATTTATAAAGTCTTTGTTCATGGTTCGATGTTTCGGTTGGATGATCAGACAACTCTTGGATAAACACACACTTAGCACGAATCGACTGTTTGATGTGACGCTTTGGTGAAACGATTGTAAACGATTATCCAGTAGTTTCAGCCAACATTAACAGAGAAACCTTTTATCCTTATGAGAATATCTGCGTGTGGGATTTTTAGCAACTTTAATTGTCCATGAATATTTATGAGTTACTTTGTCGCCGCGGAGGAAAGCTGTTTTTGCCCAAGTGCGACTCGTCTCGAAAATTGTTTCAGGTAAAAATATTCATTTTTATAGAATTATTTTCGTGATCCAGTCGACTCAGGAAATGAAGTTGTCGCCTGTTAAGTCTTTCGATCAGTCGGACAGTTCCCTCCTTAAAATTCATGTACTTTCAAGATATAGGTGATTATGACTCTCCACAATTTCCTTTATCTTAACCTCTGTAAACAATGAATTTCCATGCCTGCTCTTGTGAAAAGTAGAGGGGTCTATTCTGTTGTCTTCTCCAGGATTTTGATGTTGCCGCTGTTCTCCTAGACTGTTTACCGACCAAGACGCAAGAACATAGTATTTGACCCGCACCCGTGGGACGTGAAAAGACACATTAGAACTAAGTAAATTCAAAATTACTTCGCTGCAAATTGACCGTGAGACGCCAATCACATTTTAGGCATTTTGAATCCATATATGGATGTGTTCGATATTGTAATGGATGTACAGGTGATGAAGCGGATCTGAAAAGGAAATCAGCAAACCAAGTTCGAATTCCGGTTGATTTCATCACCTTTGAACAACAACCTTTGGTAAAGCTATGAAACCATTTTTCCACCCACCCAAGTTTTGGGTTAAATAACACACAGAGTTTGCTTACCATGTGTAGCAACTAATCTAGGCGAAAGACATCTCTGAATTCAAAACCCAACTTGAATAAGAATGAGCCATTTAGGGTATCATTCCCTAAATTGTTGTTATGTGTGGTGATCCAACGAATCTAATAGGTTACGAAACTCTTGCAAATGAGTATGCAACATGTTATAATACAATTCACAATAGTGAATTTAAAATATATCCCATTAGACAAGTCAATATTTCTTAATTCTCTTTACATATTTCTTATATATAATTATTTCTTGTTTGTGATCGAAATACTTAGGTGATTACCACTTTCATGGCAGAAAATAATTTTATTTGATTAACTAAGCAATTTAGATATAAAGGCTATCAGTAAAAAAAATATTTATAAACAACAATTTGTCAGACTGGAAAGGGATAACAAAACAATTTTTCAAAATTTTAAGATGATGATGCAAATTAATTATCGCTATTAACTGCTAAGTTTGTCAATATATAAAGCACATGCTAGAAGATATCAAGGAAAATTTGTTTTTTTTTGATATTGTAGTTTTAAAAGCATCCTTTCAAAACAGAAAGACAATACACATACTATAAAAATACTACACTAAGCCGACACATTTCGTCTTCTGAGATGCTTTATCAAAGCAAATATGTATATCTTTTTCTATGTGTCTTGTCTTTTCAGGACGTAGGCGATCATGGTTTTCTACACCACCCTATCCCCGGTGGGTCTTAGCATACTTCCTCCTGTAACACCACGCAACTCCCGTTCTGTCATCCACCTGCTCAAAACCTTCAAATATGTTATCCGCTGCTTTCTTCTGTCTCTTTTTCCCTCCATCTGGCCTGTTAGTATCAGGT
>JBBBDQ010000515.1:4647500-4757500 GCA_037127315.1 Ascarosepion bandense
TTTGCCTCCACGTTCGTACACTGACAGTTTTATCAAAACAAATATTTCATTTTTTGATAAAGTACGTCTGTAGACGAATTGCGTATCGAAAATATAGTTTTCCCCGTGTCTTCTTTCTTTTTATTATACTGTTCCTTCCCTCAGAATTTTGACATACACAAAAACAAACAAATGCACACTCACATACATATATATAAATACACACACAAAAACACACACATACACACACACATATATATATAAAAGTACACACACACACACACACACACACACACACACACACATATATATATATATATAATTAAATAAAGAAGACAAGAGGAACTCTACGAATTTTTGTCCACTGATGCACTCATCAATACAAAGAGATGAAATGATTTTTATTTTAAATAAAATATCTATGAGGATAATGAATAAGGATGTGCATTGTGCTGCAATGCTCAAAACGAGAAATTGGAGAGCTGAGTTCGATTTCTAGTTGAATTATCTCATTCAGTATTCTTGGGAAAGGTATTAATCCGACTTTCTCCCTCCAGCTATTGGTTAAATAGCGAGACAGACTAGGTTCTATAGCCTTGGTTGATAATCAGTCTACCGCAGAAAGTAATGGCAACCTACCGTTGGAAAATATTCTGCCCATTCAGTTATGTTTATTTCAACATATGATCGCTTAAGTCGGTATCACGTATGGCACTTAACTGACTGTTCTATAAGCAAAAAAATGTTGTTTACTGGGAAAAAACACCCATAAACATGTTCCTAAGATCAACTGAAATTATTAAACATTTAAAAAACGAGAAATGTTTCATGTTAAGCCCATTGCAATGTTACAAGATCATGAAATGATGAAAATTAACCGTTTTCTTTTGGGTTTTTTATATGCTTGTTGTATATATTTGGCCTGAGAAAATATTATTTTTATTAAGAATGATGAGATTGGGAAAAACCGCGGCGTAGATGTAATATCTTGGTAATATTTGATACCAGCACTCACGAGTATTTTTTCTTCTGATTAAATTATTTTCTCTTGATGAATATGGCATTTTTTTTGGTTCCGAAATTGTGACCGAATTTGTTCTTGTGTATAACCTGTGTTCTTGTTAAATTATTTTTTATAAGACCTCTTTTGGGTTCACAGATATTTTTTATAAGACCTCTTTTGGGTTCACAGATATTTTTTATAAGATCTCTTTTGGGTTCACAGATATGCTTTTTGAAATTTCTGCATATTTCTCTAATGTGATTCATGGAACAATATTGACAATTTATTTCGTATATGTCTGCTTCAGAAGTGTTAGAGTTATGTTTTATTTTTATCTTATTTTTTAGATCAGATTTTATTCGTAATAATTTTGAAAGCGGTTGTGACTGTTTGGATATTGTTTATATGGTATAAGTTAATCTGGATAGTAGTTGGTAGTTAGTATTATGTATGTGTTTTTCTTTAATTTATTATTGTAGATGTTATTTTTGTTGCGCTTGTGCATTTTATATGTCAATATTTTTTCGTTGCGGATAAAGAGATATGGTCGTTTTTTGGATATGTTTTCTTTGAATGATTCTTTCTTTGGTAAATGTTATGGGCTGCAAAACACACACACACACACACACACACACACACACACACACACACACACATATATATATATATATATATATATATATATATATATATATATAAGAATGAATGAATGATAAAATAAAGAAAGGACAAAGTAGGAAAGCTACTTCAATCTAAGATGTTTCACTTTTATTAAAACTTCTTCAGAAATCGAGAGAATATACATTTCTCTTGTTCGCCGAATAAGCTTTAACAAAACTGAAACATGTTAGATTAAGATACGTTTCTTATATGTTCTTTTCTTATTTTATAATCTTGTTGGATTCCGATTCATATATTCAACCTATATATATATATATATATACATATGTGTGTGTGTGTGTGTGTGTGTGTGTGTGTGTGTGCATGTGTGTGCGTGCATGTGTGTGCGTGTGTGTGTTTGCTTGTGTGAGTGTGTATTTGGGTGTATGATTGTGCGTTCGTATGTGTGTGTATGCATATAATAGAATACTGCATTTAAGCATGGGACAGACTTTCGCCTCTGGGTATCGTCCTCAGTAACCACTTTTATATTAACGTACACTCTATCCCTGATACTGAGCACTTTAATATATAAATATAGTGTGACACACTCGGGACAGCTGGCTCGCTACCCCTGTTTCTGATAATGCTTCTATGATGATGACTGGAACCTGAGTGAATTGATGCTATCGAAACGGCACCAATTATGACGACACTTTCGGACCGCTAGTCGTGATGATTTCGTCACATCAGCTGGTCCTCAGGACGTCTATTACAACGACGAACTCTCTGCTCAGATTGTGCTCATTTGATCTCAGAAAGTCACGTTGAAAGCCTGGTAGCCGTCTCTCTACCATATCAAACCAGCCACTTGTGTTCACTTGTGTTACAAAAAAAAAAAAAAGTACGGCACCAAAAATAAATAAATAAGTTCAAATACGACTGGATGAGTTACGAAAGTCTTTATATATATATATATATATAAACAAAATTAAAAGCAGAATGTGCAATCGTCGAATTTCAAAGTTTACAACGGAGAGAGAGTTTCGTAAAAAAAAAACAAATAATCAGAGCTTTCAAATGTTCTAAATAAAAATAAGTCTTTCGAAGTTTCGTTAAAAGTAATCAGAGCTTTCAATTTTCAAAAATAATCAGACTGTCAATTCTCCAAATAAAAACACGTCTTCTCAGCTTTTATCAAACTTTGCGGAGACAGCCGAATAACCGTGCGACGTGGCAACTAATCGTGGTGACGACGGCGGTGGGGGTCGTTTTGTCTTTGTCGCCTGACAGCTCCGCAAAATACACAGAAATCTCTCTCTTCAACTGATTTTTCTCACTGAGTCCGGATTTTCATAGCTGTCCCCAATTCTCTCGGGGGATCTATGCAACTCAAAGCTTTGACAAATGAGATTATTTTCCATCCACACGATGTAAGGGGACGTTACGGCTCAACTAATGAAATATCAACGCCTCACATGACGTTATGTCTTTCTGTCCTCTTCTTTTCGATTACATTCTGTCGTTAGAATCTGTTGCCAGGAATAATTTTGAGGATTTAACCTTAGCTGACCTCCTCAAGATTTCATTTTGTCAGACATTAACATCACAAGCTTCTTCAATGTATCTAATGGTATCTCCTGCCAAGCAGCTTGTATTTGTTTCCAAAGTGTGCAAAGTAGCATTAGATTTATCAATGTTTTTATCCAGAATGCCCTATAGATGTTCAATAGAGAGTTTCAAAATAACTTGTTTAATAGAAAATAGAAAAAATTAAATATAACGTCTTTTTAATACATTTCTTTTACACCTAGTTTTAAATAATCAATATTTATTAGCAATTTGCTTGGCTTTTCACCCTGTATTTGCATTTCAGTGAGGGTTTTAGGAAAATCACCCCTGTCCTAATATTTTTGTAAATTACCGGTAGTGTGCAAAAGTGTTAGGACAGAGGTGATTTTAAACTTTATTTTGATACCTCGTAAAAGATAAAATAGTTAGTGTCCAAATACCTTTGCCCAGTACTGTATATATATATATATATATATATATATAGAGAGAGAGAGAGACAGAGGGGACACAGACAATTAACATCCATATGTATGTCCATGTCTACAAAACGATTTTCCACCATCAATATAATATTTTTAAAACTATACATAATTTCGTGCAAAAGTCAAAGGCAACCTTAAACTATAATAAATTTATAATAAACAATCTTCTTACAAATAAGCGTTATGGACTCTTTTTGGCACAGATTGACTCCACGAGCGTCTTTTACATAGCTAAACTTCCTAGTTTCTTGTGAGGGTCTGACAGCTGAAAGAACAAATATATGCTAACCTACAAAAATGGAGAAATATAAGTCTCAGACTACTTTATATAAATTAATAGCAAACTTACTGAAATTTTCTTTTATGTGCTATGTTCCTTCAGAACGTAGGCGACTGGAATTCGAATTCGGCTCTCCGAATTCTCACTCTGAGCCAATGCACCACAACAGACATCCACATTCTGGAAGTCATTTTTTTTTCTTTCGGTCTTCTAACAAATTCTTTCTTGTTAGAATTCAAGTTAATGATTGTTTAAACGCTAAGATTCTACTCAAATTAAATGCGATCGCCCTAATATGGTCATCAAATTTTTGTTATTTAACGCTATTTTAGTAGCCATACGTATATACCAAATATATTTATTTTCTTAGAGAATGCATTTAACGCCCTTTAATGACACCAAATTCCAGGCGAATTCTACTTAAGCATGGATATTCTTGGGAAAGGTATAAATCCATCTCTTATTCCCCATACTATAGGTTAAATAGCATTCTGGACAGATTAGGTTCTATAGTTGCAACCGCTCTACTGCATAAAGAAATGGCAACCTGGTGCGGGAAAACTTCTGCCGAACAGTCATGGATCGAAAGAGACATGACTGCCCAAACGTGTATCACGTATGGCAATTAACTATTTTATTAAAAAGTAAGCATTTAGAGGCCAGAATATCATCAGCACCCACTCGCATACGAGCAGGTTTAGGGTTAGGGTTATGGTTTCGAGCGTCGGGATCGCCATCCACTCTTCTTATTTGCTTTCTCGTGGTGAAGGCCTAATTTATTGCTGAAGAAGTCCCAAAAGAGTGTGGTGGGTGGATGTGGCTGGGCTAATCGGGCCCTTCTAATAGCATGTTAATGGTCCTCAAAGGTTGGACTCGAAAATTTTAATCACACGGATTGTTCTACACCAGGAACGGTTTCCCAGTGAAACTTGTCGGCCTGTGGCAGGGTTGTTTTCAGCTGATCCTAGAAGCATCATTTTTGCACCTCTGCGTAGCCTCTTGACGCTGGTAAGTTCTCCAAACTGGATGATAGATGAAAGTCGATTTAAACGCGTCCAGCTAACCAAGCGTGACCCCATCGCTACTGAACTCGATGAAAGTTGGTTAAGTGAAGTTAAAGACAATTTGAAGAGGTCATTCACGTGGATTCGATTTTGCGTGACAGAGAAGCTTACACATTTCGCTAGAAGTGGCTAACTCGTAGCTCAACTGGGACTGTTGGATGCTTGGTCTGTCAAAGTCCGCCTTGGTTGCGCCATCCTGGCTGGCGCTGCACTCTTCTGTCAATTTGGATGTTAAGATAGAGCAGATCTTTACCTATTACGCCGTTGAAGTCTTCGAGGTTTGATTGCGTTCAGTCTGACTTCTTCTCGAACGTACCACAATGGGCGACCCTACATTGGAGGAAACAGTAATAGCGTCACTAAAAGGCGACCGTGAATTTTCGACTTTGGTATGCAACACTATTAGAGAACTACCGGTTACGTTAGAAGATGTGAAAAAAGCAGAACAGAACGATGATTTCGTTACAAAAATGAAAAAGCAAGTTTGGTTAATCGAAAAATCTAAAACAGGAATTACTGTGTCACCGTTTTCAATCTGCGAAACAACAGATAAAGTTGTAATACTGGGTACTCTGAAAAAGAAAATTCTGACAGAGCTTCACACTAGCCATCCAGAGATTTCGAGAAAGAAATCTCTAATGAGAAGCTATACCGATTGACCGAGGATGGACCAAGACTGAAAACTTGGTGAAATAGTGCAGAGGATGTCAACTGGCAGCAAGGGATCCACCGGTAAAGATTCAACCTTGGCCAAAGACAGATGCCCCATTGACTCGATTGCATATCGACTATGCAGGGCCCATAAATGGATCTTATCTAATTATTGTGGACAGTTTCACTAAATAGCAAGAAATTGTTAAGTGCAGACATCCGACTGCAACAAAAACAATAAACGCACTTAATGAAATTTTTAGTCGCTTTGGCCTCCCTAAAACTTTAGTTAGCGACAACGGAACACATTGTCCGATGATCACGTGACATGCCAGTATATCATCCAAGATCGTATGGACAGACGGAAAAAATCGTGGACATTTTTAAACGAGCATCAAAGAAAAGTCAAGGTGTGGACACGAATGAAAGAATTATTCAAAATTTTTTGGCAGTATATAGAATCACGCCAAACCCGAATACGACGTCAGGATTATCGCCAGCAGAGTTAATGTGTGAGAGTAAAATACGCTCTGTATTAGACAGGCTGTTGCCTAGTTCGGCGAAGAAAACTGCGAAAAAAAACCCAGATGACTAAAGCGTATAAGCCAGGTGATAAAGTTTTTCAAGAACTTTAGGGCTGGAAAATGAATTGGAAAGAAGGAATTATAACCAAAAGTATTGGACAGGTCATATATGACATAAAAGGGGTATAATTTTGGCGCAGAAGACATTGGAATCAATTGAGACCCAGACACACTACAGACGTCACGGAAAATATCCCAGAAATTTCAATAGAAGTTCTGTATGACACATTTGAATTTCCCGTTCCAATAAGTCAACATTCGCCAATGAAGGTATTCTCGACCTCAAGGCCAAAGGTACCAGTGGGTCAAATGCCACCACGGCAGGAAGGATTGAGGAGAAAAAGACTTAGGCAAAAAATGTTGATAGATTATGTCCAGACCCTAAAAAAAGAAAATATTGATTCTAAATTTCATGGGAAAATTTAGCTCAGAGAGAGAGGTGATATAATGAATATGTAATGAATACGCATACAACTTTGTTCCCTCTGACAGTAATGTGATTGGCTGGTGTCAGCTATAAATACAGGCAAAGGCGAGGACGCAGGGAGGTCTACGTCTATAGGTCTACAGATCTTATACTGGAGGTCTACGTTCATACGTCTATACGACTAGAGGTCTACGACTATTGGTCTACGTCTACGTCTCAGAATACTGCATACGAAGAGTACCATCCATTACGTCTACGTGCTAGATTGTCCTACCCGATTTCATTTGCCTAAATGGCTTATCTACCTTGAATTATATATATATTCAAAATAATAACTAAATAGACTCTGCAAGTATTTAAGTTTTAAATTTATACTAAGATAAACCTTAAGAAAAACCATTAACAAACAGAACCTAATTCCGTTACAATCCGGTGCACTAAGGCGTTGGATAAGAGGGGAGAAAAAAAAGAAATCCGCGGAATAAGGACAAGACATACGATACTCCGCAGTAAAGAAAAAAAAACCCAAACGGAACCAACCACAAAAAAAAGAAAAAGTGCTCGATACAAAGTACAAACGAAATGCAAAAAGTAGGGCAAAGACACACAAAGAATCTCAAGCTTGCCAAAACCTACCGCGGTTTCACACTACGGCTCGTCAGGGCTGACGAGCCGTAGTGTGAAACCGCGGTAGGTTTTGGCTAGCTTGAGATTCTTTGTGTATATATATATATATATATATATATATATATAATTTTGTTGTACCAAGCTTCTTCAATCTCCGGAGTTTCATCTTTAGTTTGCAGATGACTGGGACGTGGTCGCTTCCGCAGTCAGCGCCTGGATAGGCTTTGCTTTGAACCACTGCATTTCTGAATCTGCTGTTTATAGTGATGTAGTCTATCTGGTTTTTTGTGTCACCTCCTGGGCTTCTCCATGTCCATAGACGTCGTCGGTGTTCTTAAAACTAGGTGTTAGTTGTTACCTGGTCATTTGCTATGCACCACTGGACCCATTTTTCTCCTCGTTCGTTGCGGATACTTAAACCAAAGTCGCCAGTTGTCATACCTTCCCTCTCCTTTCCTACTTTGGCATTCAAATCTCCCATGATGATCCTGATTTCTTGGCTTTTACATTGAGCTTTGGCATTGTTTAGCGCGGAGTAAAAAGATTCTATTTCTTCCTCAGTGCTTTGCGTTGTTGGTGCATAGATGACTACAATTACTATGTTGAACGGTTTCCCTTTCAGTCTGACCAGGATAACTCTTTCGGAGAACTGGCAGTATCCCAAAACACATTTCTTCATTTCTTTGTCCAGTATTAAGCCGACTTCTTTTTTAATTATTTTTACCTCCTGCGTATATTATCCTGTGGTTGTCGCAGCTGAAGTCTCCATTATTTGGCCATCTGGTTTCGCATATTCCCAGAATATTTTGAATTTCAATCTGTTCATTTCCTGCTTGACATTCTTTAGTTGTCCGCAGTTGTTTTACGTTCTGACGTTCTATGTCCTCAAAGTAATACTTTCTTTGTTACGCACAGTCGCAGGGTAACGGTTCAGAGACACCTGTTGCTCATTTTGGTTCTTACCGGGCGGGGAATTTCTCTCTTTGGAAGCAACCTTCTTTACGCCGTTAGGTTTAATATATTTTCGTTGTATAGCCATGATTGTACGCAGGATAGATAGATAGTGGAGTGGTATCCTGTTGCCTTCTCCACTGTGATTTATTGAGACACCACCTCTAGTTAGCTGGCCGTTGACTCATCAAGAGTTCCTCCGCCCTTTGTAAGTTTAAATTCTTTTTATCCTACCGGGTTGCTAACATCCCGTAAAAAAGGTGGGGTGCAAGAAAGAACATAAATACTAAGTATATACTTAGTATAAGTTCAAACAAGGAGTAATCTTTTTACTCCACGCTAAACAATGCCAAAGCTCAATGTAAAAGCCAAGAAATCAGGATCATCATGGGAGATTTGAATGCCAAAGTAGGAAAGGAGAGGGAAGGTATGACAACTGGCAACTTTGGTTTAAGTATCCGCAACGAACGAGGAGAAAAATGGGTCCAGTGGTGCATAGCAAATGACCAGGTAACAACTAACACCTAGTTTTAAGAACACCGACGACGTCTATGGACATGGAGAAGCCCAGGAGGTGACACAAAAAACCAGATAGACTACATCACTATAAACAGCAGATTCAGAAATGCAGTGGTTCAAAGCAAAGCCTATCCAGGCGCTGACTGCGGAAGCGACCACGTCCCAGTCATCTGCAAACTAAAGATGAAACTCCGGAGATTGAAGAAGCTTGGTACAACACCAAATCTAAAATAAAACACACTCGTGAATGACCTCAACCTACAGAAAGAATACACTAACAGCGTGAAAATCAAATACGAAGAACAAATTGGAAAAGGACACACGAAATGGGACTCGCTAAAGGAAGCAATGCTGACATCAGCAAACAACATTGTCCCCAAATAAATTAAGCGCAGAAAAAAGACAAAAAACAAGTGGATGACTGAAGATTCTGGACATGATGCAAAGGAGGCAGAGAATGATACCAAGACATGGAATGGATTACATGGAACTACACAAGGAAATTAAAAGAAAATGCAGACAGGCTCAATGACAAATGTGCTGAAGTAGAGAGGTTGAGCAGGCATAATAAAGCAGACATGCATAAAAAAAGAAAAGAACTGATAGGACAAAAAACCTGCTCTTCAACAGGATGTATAAAATCCAAGGATGGAACAATCATATTGGAGAAAGAGAAAATACTCCAACGATGGTAAGAATATATAAAAAATCTTTTCCACGACAAGAGAGAGCAACCAATAATACGCAAAGATGAGGGCGGACCGGAAATACTTAAGTGCGAATTGGAATCTGCAATAGTCAAACTGAATAGAAACAAAGCAGCAAGACCAGAGGGTATAGTCATAGAGCTGCTGATAGCCTTGGAAGAAATTGGTATAGAGAAAATTACAGAAATAATAAATGAAATTTATAATAGTGGTGTAATACCAAATGTCCTCATCTAGTCTATCTTCCTAGCACTACCTAAGAAGCCAGGAGCAAACGAGTGCGAACTGCACAGAACCATCCGATTAATGAGCCATATAACAAAACTGATCGTCCGAATCCTGATGAATAGAGCGAGAAGCAAAATCAGGCCAGAGATAGAACAAGAACAGTGCGGTTTCGTCAAGGACACTGGAACAAGGAATGCCATATTTATTATTAGGATGCTCTCTGAAAGGGCAATACAAATGAAGAAGGACTTATACTTGTGCTTTTTTGATTATGCTAAGTCTTTTGACAAAATACGTCACAAAGAATTGATGGAAATACTCGACAGCCTTGACATATTTGGGAAAGACTTAGGAGTCATCAGAAATCTTTACTAGCAACAAACCGCTTGTATACGGACAGGTAATGAATTCAGCAGATATACAAAGATAGAAAGGGGTGTAAGACAAGGGTGTGTATTTTCACCGGATCTACTTAACTTGTACAGCGGGAATATTTTGAGGACCCTAGAAGTTATGCCTGTATTTGTCATCGGAGGCCACAATTTAAACAACCTAAAGTACGCAGTTGATACAGTGCTGATAGCGGACACAGAAAGGAAACTACAAGACCTCCTACAGAAGGTAGCTGAAGAGAGTGATAGGAAAGGACTACAAATAAACTGCAAGAAAACCGAATGCATGGTCATCAGTAAAAAGGGAAGCCCAATATGCCAAATACAGGTTGGGGATACTAAAATCAAGCAGGTACAAAAAATTAAATACCCGGGAAGTGTTATAACGGAAGACGGAAAGTGTGACACAGAGATCCGAAGGCGAATTGTCATGGTGAAGGAAGCATTCCAGAAGTTGAGTAAAGTATTAAGAAACAGGACAATTTCGCTCGAAACAAGAGAGTACTGGATTGTTATGTGTGGTCAGTTCTTCATTATGGCAGTGAATTCTGGACAATATCATCAAAATGAAGGAAAAACTTGAAGCAACTGAAATGTGGTTCTACCGAAGGATGTTGCAAATATCATGGATCGAGCATGTGAGCAATGATGAGGTCCTAACAATGATGGAAACAAAAAGGAAACTAATACTGAGCATCAGGAGGAGACAGCTGAAGTTCCTGGGACATGCAATGAGGAAGGAAGGCTTAGAGAACCTGATACAAACAGGCCAGATACAAGGAAGGAAAGACAGGGGAAAGCAACGGATAACATATTTGAAGAACCTAATCAGGTGGATGATAGAATGAGGCTTGCATGGTGAAACAGGAGAAGATGTGCTAAGAGCTACCAGGGATAGGGAGACGTGAAAAGCCATGATCGCCTACGTCCTGAAAGGAATAGGGCACATAGATGAAGAAGAGGTGTTTCAACATCTTGATTATGTCATTATTTTCACTTCTAAAGTATTTAGCAGTTATCACTCTTTCCATTGTTAATGAGGGTTTCCTCTCAAACATTTCATTTGACGCAGTTCGATGTTTCAAAATCTTCATTAAGTCATTATATTTTCTACTGAAATCCATTAGTTGTTATCACTTTTTCCATTGTTAATGGCGGTTTCCTTACGAACCCTTTTTTGATGTTGTACGTTGCTTCAAAATTTGAATTCCAGCATCATTTTAACTTCAGTTCAGAGGCGATCATCACTCTTTCCAATGCTCGTGAGATTTCCATTCCTAACATTTTATTTGAGGTAGTAAAGTTTTTCAATATCTACTTTATTTTTTTATCTTCTCTTCTCAAATTCAATAGCGTTTATTAGTCAGTCCAGTGCTTATTGGGATTTTCTGCCCAACTTTGGATTTAATGTAATGCCGTGTTTCGGTATCTTTATAATATCATTATAGTTTTTTCTTGATCTAACAATTGAAGTAGTGTGGTGTTTCAAAATTTTGATTCTGTCACTATTTTTTCTCGAATTCAGTAGATGCTGTCAGGTAGTGTTGTGTTTTATCATCTTGTTTATGTCATTCTTTTCTTTTCTTAGTTTCAGTAGCTGTCATCACTCTTTCCAGTGCTGATGGGTTTTCCTAACCTTTTTTTAAAGTAATGCAGTGTTTCAACATCTTGATTATTTAATATTTTCTCTTTTCAGCTCCAGTGTCTGTTATCACTATTTCAAGCGCTGTTCACTTTTTCCTTCCAAATATGTCATTTGAAGATGTGTGGTATTTTTTCTCTTCCCAAGTCTAGTAGCTGTTATCACTCTTTCCATTACTGATAGGATTTTCTTATTTTAATAGGTCTAGAACATCAATATCTTGATTTTGTCTTTATTTTCTCTTAGAGTTTCGTGTGCTATCTATTTTCGTTGTTGTTGCAGCTGAATTTTCATAAATGATATCGTTTTTGTCATCTTGTCCTGGTTGTTTTTTATTTGTCAACACAAATAACGTGTATAAATTTTATCGAGCAAATGTAGAGAGAAGAGATTTTCGAATCGACTCTAATGACAAGAATTATTGGAGCTCTGTTAGATAGAATTGAACCGTATACTGAGGGTTTTTTTACAGTGTGATCCATCCTGAACTAAGATTTGAGGCGACACGATGTAGAGACTTACGTTAAGAGTTAATTTGTCTGGATAATAGCGGAAGATTACACTTAACCCTAATGTCGAACAGGTTTATATTGTAGCGACTGGAAAATCATCCTCTTGTGAATCGGCTTCACAGATCAGTGCTTTGAGGGGAAAAGCCGTTCGAGAGGACCTTAAGGAAATAAAGAGGGTGTGTGTGTACGATTTTCTACAGATATAAGTGACATTGTGGATCCTTGCCGTGATTATTTGAACTACCGGAACCAAGGAATAGAGTTTGTCCTAACACTTTCCCGTGAACGTATTAGTAGAGCAGCAAGAGGCTTGCCACATCCCGTCTCTGAGAGAGAGGATATAGGATGGAAAATAATTCGTCACTCACAAGACCTTGGAGACTCTGTTGGACTCTATCGAGGTGGAGAGTGGTCTGGGCAGCCATATATGACAACAGTGATCCACTTTAGACCTGATCTGAATTTTGTAATGGTAGAGAAAAGAATGTGGATTCAGGTACTTACTGGAGTGGCTCGTATCTATGAGTTATACTTGATGTGAGTTTAAGTCCCAATAATCACTCCAATGAACGGTGTCTCTCCAAGGAAACATCTGTTTTATCGTGAGTGGCGGTAGTTCGGATTACACAGTACAGTTAGTTTTACTAGAGTGAGAAGCTTAAGGAAATAAATTTTCATTAATTGTTTTTGAAAAAGTAAAAAACTATAGTATTTATTATGCAAAATACTCCCACTATTTTTAAAACAATTTAATGATTAAAATAATAAATACTTATTTAAGAAAAATAAAATATTGTTTTTCGAATATCTTTTCTTTTAGGTTTATATATATATATATATATATATATATATATATATATATATATATATATAAGAATCCAGTTCCCAGTTCACCCTGCATTTGCGAGAGCTAAAACAAATAAAAAGGCCAAAAGCTTCAATTTTTGTTAATTTGGCTCCAGAAAGAACATGGTTAGTTGTATGTTGCATGCTCAAGAATAAGAAATCCTAAAAAATTATACTTCGGTAATAAAAAGGGAACTAAAAAAGAAATATTCTTATGAAATAATTTTCACCATGAATACCTACAAAATTAAATACAATAAAAGAAACTATTAAACCGTAAAGTAGGGTTTTTGTCGGAGTATTTTTTCTAAACAAATTAGTTTTTATCAAATTTCATCACTTGGTTTGCTAAATTGAAAAAAAAAACGTAAAGTCTTTAAATCTTAACCAAGAATGTTAGCAATGACTTCAACAGTAATAGTTCACTCACGTAAATGCCATGCTCGATACACGCTTGGGAAATCATGTCTCAAAAAAACCTGACTGACTAGCTAGAAGATTTTCTACTGTAGACTGGTTGCTAACCAAGGATATAGAACCCACTCTGTACTGTTATTTGACCCACAGCTGAAATGCATGAAGATTATTAACACGTAAGTGAATGCAACTGGAATTCGAACTCGGATCTTCGATTTCCCCGTTCCGAGCCGATATCCACTGCACTATAACGCATTGAGGAATTTTCACTACCGTCAGCGTGTTGCAAAATAAAAATGCGAGTAAATTCATAGATCTGATGAAAGGTTCCGTCATTTCTATGACGCTCAAACAACTCCCACGTATAACTATTCCGGTCGACAGCTCTTTCCGAACATGTATCTTATACACCACACCACAAAGAAGTTAGTTCCTGTGACAAGGAATCAATGAATTTCACAATAGCAACAAATGGCAACCTGACATTTTCCAAATTCATGTTCTTATTCGAACACTTTGGCAACAAGATACTAAGTTACAAGACCAGACAAGTGAATTCGACCTGACGAAATACAACTTTATATCTTTTTTCCTTTGGTCAGCGTATTTTTAACTGATAAAAGAAATAGTATCTTTCTTTCTCCTCAGCAAGTCCCATATTTTCGTAGCTAGACAGCGAAAGAAATATTCAACATCGTTCTGCTTGCTATCTGCATCAACTGATAAGAGTGAACTTGACGTGATGAGACATTGGTGAGCCTGGCGCATGCGCAATTACAGATAACAGATAACGACTGTGATTGGCTTAAAGATACCGAAGAAGTAACCAATCTTGTTACTTGAGGACGTGGATCAGTTCATTAATTTTCTGAAGAAAACAAGAAATATTCTTCTTTATAAGCCGACACTGATGGAAACTTTAACTACTTCTGTCCTATTATAAGTAAAAATAAAATAAAAGTTCTAAGTATTGCGTCATTCATTCCACTGCTAAACAAGTAAATCTTTTCATTCTTCGGTACTTGCACAACATATTGACGCACATACACTATAAAACACAGAAATGGCAAAGTTTGTTAATTTGGAAAAAATAGTAGATAAAAAAACTGAAAACATAAATTGAGATTAAATCTACATACTTGGACATTGATTGATTTATGTTTAACAGCATATCAAATCTTTATGGGACATTTAATGCTTAATTTTAATTTGCTCGGCAGTAATAAAAATATGACATAAGGTAGATAATACTCAGTTTTATGCATAAATTAATACAGATGGTGATTTTTATGGTTTAGTTTTTTTGAAAATATGTTTTGGAATACAGTTTGAATAATTTAAGACACTTAGGATTCTATATGGATTAATATAATGAAAAAATTCTTTCAAGTACTTTGATCAATTTCGTTTCGCGGTATATTAACCTTTGTGAGTTATTTGATGTCAAAATCTAAATATTTTGAAAAATATTAGGGCTTCGACTAAATATATTTTAAACAATTTTATGACCTCAACTAAATATATTTGAACGCAATTATATACCTTTAATCACAATTAATATGTATTGTTGGTCATTCTGACATAAAATATATATATAAAACAAAACAAATAAAGTCTTCTGAGGAGCTTCGACACTTTCCCTGATCATGAATACTTCGTTTCTTGGCGTTGTTTTTCTCTTCCGGTCGCATTTTCCGCTACATTTTGGACTGATGAATCCAGATTGAACCACAGCTGATTTCCTTCTACTTTTAGTGACGAGAATAGTAAAGCTACTCCAAGAGAGAGAGAGAAAGAAAGAGAGAAAAAGAAATAGAATAAGAGATATAAAAAGAAAGAGATCACAAAGTCTTGAAAGCAGGCGACTGAACCATGAAAACATTGGAAAAGCCCATAACCGGACTTTAACTCATTCATGGGTAGCGTGACTGCAGCATAGTATACCTGTTAGAGTCCATCCCTCTTCAGGTTAAACCACAGCTGTTTCTATTATTTTTCGTGACGACAATAGTAAAGCTGACGACAATATCTTCTGTAACGTCGTCTATATCAAGACACGCGCAATACCTAGCAAACCCAAGAAAACACACACGCGCGCAACACCTAGCAAACACAAGAAAACACACACACATGTGCTGTGAGTAGAAGAGAGAGAGTGTGTGTGTGTGGGAGAGTAAGGGAGACAGACAGACAGATAGAAAAAGAGATAAAAAGTAAGAGAGAGAGAGAGAGAGAGAGAGAGAGACCAGAAGTCTGTGAAAGCAGGTGATCCAACTATGGAAACATCTGAAAAGCCGATTATCTAACGCTTGACCACCAAAGAGCGCATCATTTCTGACTGTTCTTTATGGGGCAGGGTTGTTAGTCCTGGGCCCAACCCCTAAACCTGAAGGAAGGTGTTTTGAAGTGCATCTTAGACGTGTCGCACGGCCGAAAGTAAGGGACACCCAGTAAGGATCGAACTCACTACTCAATTGTAATGATTCAAGCGAGACAAGGTGCTAGGTGCCAATATATAATCGATCGAGTTTCGATCCCGGCCAGAAGCAAGTGGATGTGTCTAGCCACACTGATGAGCTGTGATACACCAAAACAGGCTTGTATGTGGATGACTAATATATATATATATATATATATATATATATTATAAATGTATAGTTAGTATTAATTAAATTGTATTAGCAAATAATTATTGCTACAACTTCGTTTAAAAATATACCTATTTATTTAAAATGTTTTCAATTGCTTAAAACATTTGCTTTCAATTGCGTAGTTGATAGTCTTTTCATATATAAGTATATGCATGTGTATGTGTTTTCTTGTGTTTGCTAGGTGTTGCGCGCGTCTTGATATAGACGACGCGGCAGAAGATGTTTTATGGAATGAGAAGTTTGTTTCTTTAAGATATAGAAAGCTCTTACTCTTTTTCCTCTGTTTCTCTTGCTTTTAATCCGTTCTGTGAGTATTCACCGAGAATTTTCAAAGATCTCCTTCTACATTATGTAACCTAGAAACTTCAACTGTTTCTTACTTGTGTTAATTATAAGTTTCCTTTTCGTTGCCATTTTCTCTAAAACTTCGTCATGTCTCACATGTAATGCCCATTATCAGCAGGCTTATGTATGGAAACAATTACGGTGATTAAAATGTTCTCCCCCATAGTGTTTTGCCAGCTGTTCTCAAGATTAACTGTGTTTCTCAACGACTAGAACTATTTCTGTCTGTGAAAACGATTTTCTTTTGAAGTTATTCCCGAAAAATCGATAGCAGTCGTCGACTTTCTACAAGTTTGATTTTAAAGACTTCAAAAACCAGTAACTTTAATCCGATGGAACATACAATGTGTTACTACAATGTTCTAGAAATTTGTCCAAGAACATAGATCGTTTAATGGTTTACTATAGATCTTAGTTTTTACCGATTTATTTGAACTCGTGCTTGTATATATGTCTTCGTCTCCTTTATGTGCTGTTTTCTTTCAAGACGTGGGCGATCATGGACATCCGTTTGCTTCTGTTAATTGGTGCTCTTAATTTTTTCCTCTTGGTATCTCTCCCAAACCCCGCTTTACTTAGTCAATTTCCCCTGTCTCTCTTTCCCTCTATCCACCTTTCGAGTATTAGATTCCGTTCCATTACTTGTCCCATAAAACTCTGCTGTCTCATCCTGGTGCTAAGTTTCCTTTTTCGTTTGCTTCGTCTCTCAAACCTTGTCGTTGCTCACGTGCTCGGTTCACGATACATTACAAATTTCAGTTTTTGTGAAATTCGCATACCATATTTCTCGGATTCAAAGTTTGCTGCTTGTATATTAAGAAAATATTCCTATGTGTTATATAAATCTAGAAATTGCTCATTTATGATACAGCATACACATAAATAGCCCTAAATACGAGGTCCTATCTAAACCTATGGGGGCTGTTGCTATTGTAACGGAGCTGGCACAGATTGCTATTGAATTATATCACGCATACACGTTTAGTTATAACGTTCTCACTCACTTCTCTTGTTTATAAGAGTGGTTGGAAAGAAAGTGTGTAGAGTGTGGTCGTCCCACTACACCATAGAGACTCCATGAGTGACGATGGCTTCTGCAGCATCTTTTGGCCAAGGGCAACATTTCTCAGGTTCGACAACCACCTGATCCCTAGATCACGTCACTTGCGACTGGTTCTTATTCAGAAGTTAAATCCCACTTGAAAGGAAAAAGATTGCAAATCCCCTACGAAATTCGAAGAGAATGTAACAAGTTAGCTGCTCACTATCTCCAAAAATGTGTTTACCGTCAATAAAAAGGACGCTGCATAAAGTTTATGGCTTAAGAAGAAAGGAGACTACTTTGAAAGAGATTAAGTGCTGAATTGATATGTATTGTAGTTTTCTTTTTTCTCGAACCAGTCCTGATACATTTTTTTTTATCAGACTTCGTATAATGACTTTACCTGGTGGTCATAGGTGTAATCCATTGGTAAATATGAAATGAACTACAACCGTAAAAATAAATTGACTTAATTAATTTTAGCAAATTTTAATTATTCAAACCTTAGTTTGAAACGAGGTTAAAACGACCGGATTCACTATTCAGTAGTTAACAATTTTATCTCGTTAACCATTACCCCACTCTACATTGATCGTATTATTTAGTAGGTTTAGCTTAGTTTGACATACGGCTAAATCTATGGAGTATCCAGGGATGAACAAAATCACAATTCAGCCTAACTCGTTATCCATTACGCCATTTTAAGACGATCATATTATTTACTATACTTAGCTTGGCTAAAATTATGGACGCCCATTGAGGATCAAGGTAACGATTCAATTGTCAACCAGACTAGCGCGTTAACCATTATACACATGAACACAACCAAGTTATTCATATTATTTATTAAGCTCAACTTAGATTGACACATGGTAAAATATTATGGAGCACCCAGCGAGGATCGAAATCATGATTCAGAACAAAATTGGACTAGCTTGTTAACCATTACAACTCCCCAACATATTCATATTATTTACTAAGTTTAGTTTATATAAGCACAAGGTTAAAGGCATGGGTACCTATTCAGTATCAAACTCACAGTTTTACATCCAAACAGGCTAGATCGTTAACCATTACCCCATTATAAGTTGATCATATTATTTACTTTATTTAGTTAATTTTACACCAAACTATATTTATGGGGCACCCAGTCAGAATTTGAAATCAATGTTCGGTAGTAGTAAATCTCAGTCAAACTAGCTTTGTTCACCATTACCCTTTGCCAAGTTTATGCTAGTTTGACACAAGGCTAAATGTATCGGGCAACCAATGTGAATCGAAATGCTTATTCAGCAGCCAGCCAAACTATCAGATTAACGATTATCCAACGCCAATATGCTTATATTATTTACTAAGTTTAGATTAGTTTGACACAAGACTAAAAGTGTGGCGCACTCATTAAGAATCAAACACACGCACTAGTACTAAACCAGATTATCTCATTAACCATTACAACATGCCAGGTTGTTTATACTATATAATGATCTTACCTTAGCATGAAACAATTCTAAATGAATGGTACAGCCAGTGAAAATCTAAATCACTTTCCAGTAGTATTTCTAACAAATCTGGCTCGTTAACCATTACTCCACACTAAAATATCCACGCATTTTACTAATTCGATACAAGTCAAAAACTACGAGTGATGATCCAATATCCTATTTTGCATTCTTCTTCTTTATGTGCCGTGTCCTTCCAGGAAATAGGCGATCATGGACTTCCACTTGCCCCTATCTCTTGTCGCTTTTAACAATTTTCCTCTCGGTATCTCTCCCAAATTCCACTTTGCTAGCCACTTGCTCAAGCCCATCAAGTATATTGCGCGCGGCTTTCTCTTGTCTCCCTTTGTCTTTATCCTCCTGTGAGTATTAGATTCTCTGAACCCTCCTTCCTCATTAAATGTCCCAGAAACCTCAGCAGTCTCTTCCTGATGCCAAGAATAAGTTTCCTTTTCGTTTCCATCCTTCCTAAAACCGTGTCGTTGCCCATATGTTTGGTCCATGGTATTCTCAGTATCCTCCTGCATCCTGTATCTCAGTATCCTTCTGTAGAATCACATTTCTGTTGCTTCGAGTTTCTTTTTCATCCTTGAGGAGATTGTCCAGCATTCGCTGCCACACAGGAGGACACATACGACACATAAGATCAGTACACTTTTTCATTCTTTTCAATAAAATCTTTTTGTCTCTTAATACTCTACCTAACTTTTAAAATGCTTCTTTGGCCATGAAAATCTCAGTGTCGCACTTTTTGTCTTTTGTTAGAACACTTCCCAGGTATTTCAATTTCTGTACCTAGTTGATTTCATTATCCCCGATTTGTAGTTGACATTTTGGACTCCTCTTTTTATTAATGACCATGCATTCACTTTTCTTGTAATTTATGTTTAGTTCTTTCTTTAGCTTTAACTACCCTCTGTAGGAGGTCTTATAGTCTCCTTTCTGTGCCATCTATCAGCATTGTATCATCTGCATATTTTATATTGTTTAGATTGTGGCCTTCAGTGACAAATCCTGGCAGGCCTTATAATTCTCTCAGAATTATCTCGCTCTATAGGTTGAATTGATCTGGTGAGAAGACACATTCCTGTCTTACACCCCTTTCTATTTTCTGTATATCTGCTGAACTCGTTTCCAGTCCGTATGCACGTCGGCCATTATTCCACGCCCAAACTGTCAAATTGCTTATTAAGTTTACCTTGACCTAAGGCTCAAGAACCCAGAGTGTCCCCAGCTCATGACACATAGTCAAGCAGGCTAACTCACTAAACATTACCTAAATTTGATGCATCCGAGTATTTTTCATGTTTTCCATCTTTTTTCTTTGTCGTAATACAGCAAACTAAAAGAAATCGTTGAAGATTTTACTGCGTGACAATACTTTGAATAATTTAATAATGGATAGCGGCTCGAATTGAGGAATCGGAGAGCCAAGTTCGAATTCCAGTCGAATTCATTGCATTCACTTATGTGAAACCATTGGAAAAGGTATAGAACCATCTCTTCTCCCTGCCTCTTATAGGTAAATTGCACAACAGTAAATATATAATATTGGTTGGCAGAAAGAAAAGGCAACCTACTGCGAGAAAATCTTCACAAGCGTTCTCTTCCAACATGCCTTGAGCCAGCACGAAATTGTAGGCTTATTAAATTAACATGTGAATAAATATCTCATGTCGATGTGCAGTTTGCAACACCTGCAGAGGAAGCGTTATTCCATCAATATTCTGTTTCGATTCTTTTGCCAAAAGCAGTCAGATCCGAGATCACACTGGACAAGGAATTAGTTCTTTCTTTCCATTGATTTTATTTCTTTCTTTTCATTGATTTTATTCTAAGTGCTGACAGGATTTAGACACGCTATAAATCCTTTTGACAAAATGTATTCTTTGTTAATAATACTCGGGTAGGTGAATTTGTAAAAGATGTTTTTCTATATGAGACTAGCCTATTTCACATCATGTACATTTCAGTGTGGGTGTCTGGATTAGTACAAAATGGGTACAAGCGAAAACAACAGTAAACATTTGCTATGAATATTAAAATAATCCTCAATGACGTTCCTATAAAATTATAAACAAATTCTCAGAAGTAAACGCTGATAAATATTTTTCAACCTCGCATATTTCTCAGCTATTATCATTATTTATGTAAAATAATTTTTTTTGTTTCTCGTCGATATATTTGAACGCATTTCTAAAAACGTCATTATTGCGAGACAATTTTGACAAGCACAAAAACAGTGTCAAATTGATTTTACGATGACAGGTATCCTATGAGTGTGCATTTTTTATCGTTTCTTAAATAGAAGTTTTATTTTTTAATTCTAACATCAAATAGAAAATTGTTCATCATCTTATTTCTTTATTTTAAGATATTTAAAAGTATGATCGAAATGAATACTACTATGGAGTATGTATTATGAAAACTAAAACCTGGCAATAATGAGATTGCAAAGTTTTGTTTAACATATTCCTTACATTATTTACACTGTTTACGACGTTTCGACTGTTGTACGCTCTGATATTTTTCAGGCACTAGAAATTTTGAACGGAAACTTTTATTTCGATTTTATGTGCAATACCATTTCCGGATGCCATGTAGTTATTTTCCTTTAACTCAACTCTCTAAGTTATTTGTTCACCACTGCTGTAGCCAGTTATTGAACTTACAGCAACTAAGTTAGTATCATCTCCTCATCACTGATCCAAGTCACGTTGAACTATTTCTGTCTTAGTGAGGCTCCATGTTTTAAATATCTCTCGGATCACAAGTTCATTCCAAACCTCAAGTAGCCCTGAGGATAACGATAAACTTCATCTGGCAACAAGGCCTTTTATCGGGAGATTCAAGGTTTTGCGGAGTGCAGAACCACTTCATGAGGGCTGTTGTTTCACATCCACCCTGATCCGAAATGGTAGCACTTGTTAGCTTCCCAGCTATGGAAAAACAGAATAAGGATCGAACTCACTGTTCAGATGGAATGGATTTAGCAAGACTAACCTGTTAACCTCTCAAGCCAGAAAATTCCTCCTTTTTTAAGCTAATTTCGTTTATACCTGAAGCATTAGTATATGACAAAGCTAAAATATATGTTCCCCTTTTCCCATAGCTTGACAATTTGCATTTTCTCTAAGGCAAATTCACTAGTTTCTCAACTTTATTGTCATATTCACGACATTTCAGTCGTATTACGCTCTGGACTATTTCAGATATACGTTGTAGTTTTGAACCGATTCGTTTATTTCGTTCAGCTGAGTAGATTGTTCTAGTTCTACGTTTCATGCCTTTTATGGATATTTCAGTTATCCTTAAATTGTTTTTTACCTCTGCTGTTAGAACACATGGCCCAGTAGATAAAAGCGTTGGTTAAAGTAATTCATTGACGTGAACAAAAGTGTTTGTGAGTTCATTACCTGGTCACAGAGGTGAAGAAAAACTCGGAGAGTTGAGTTACTAAAGGGAAATAACTGAAACTGAGATATCAAGAACATGAATGATGCGTTGAACTAAACAATCTACTCCGCTTGGGGTAATAAAACAGTTGATTCGAAATTTCAACGTTTATGTTAAAATTCTCTTGCAGTGATTATAAAAGGGAATCTTATGACTTTAACTAAGTTGCAGTGATTATAAAAGGAATCTTATGACTTTAACTAAGTTAAACCTTAAGGAATTTTAAATATTTTAAATTTACTTTTTTTTAATTAGAGTAGATAGACACTACTATCGCCCGATTCATACTTCTCCCTCTTCTTTCGAACATGAATAGAGGCCTTGTTTGCTATTTAGGATTGGGTTCCCGGTTTCTTTCTTCGCCTTAGGTTTTAATAGTCGTGCTGTTGTAAGCTTTTTGAAATGTGTGTGGATGGTGGCGACGTCTCTACATTCTGAGGGTACCGGGTTGTCAGTTTCCTGGTTGCTGTTCCCGACTGGTAGTTAGGAACCTGAACTCTTGTGTCACCTCCGCTCCCCTTATGGGGATCAAGCATTTAAATTATGTTAAAGACCAGCTAGGGAGTAATGTGAACGTCACTAGGTTCTCGGTTGGAAGTCGGGTGCGGATGCTCCATACGAATTAAATGTTGACTTGGTGGAGAATCTGCGAGCAAAGCATTCAGCCTTGTCTGCTGAAAATGTGAAGACCTCAAATTCATTGATTAAAGTCGAGATTGAAGGCTTGCTGTTATTTAAGACATTTTTTGGCTTGCTTGGGGTAAAACGATTAGGAAAAAATATTAGCTGGAGAAGGCTGGATCGTACAATGACCGAAATGTCGGGAATATGACATTAAAGATGAAGACAACAGTTCGAATAATGTAAATAATTACAATATTTCACATTATAAATTCATTAGGAATAAAATTATTCTTTTGCCTTATCTTTTGATTTTTTTTGTTTTTGTTTTCATTTCTTTGATTAAAAGAAAATTTAATTTCCCAGAAATATATAATTGTTCTTTCCTCTGAGAGATTGGAAATTTTAGGAGGAGGTCTTTTTATATAAACTGGCAAAATAACAGAACATGTTCGAGCATAACAGTAAATATGCTGTTCTGTAAATTTAATATCAGAACAAAATTATATAAAATGCGTTCTTTTATAGATTTAGTTCCCTCCACCTTAAGGCACCGGCAAACTCACTAATTCAGTTTTTTAAAAAAATAGGTGTTACTTGCCCTTAAATATGGCTAGTTTCCAAGTTTTGCAAATTCTTTATGTAAGATCTTCATTTTGTTGCATATTGTATTTTAAACTTATCGATTTTTGTAATGTATTTGTTTCATATTACATCATAGCTATATCGTCTTTCTACAATCGTTTATAAATAGCAGGTTTGTAAGCATTAGCCTCCGGCGATATTTGAATGACTTGCCTTTGTATAAAATAATCTCTAATCTTAAAAATTCTGCATATATTGATCTTAAAATTCTGATGTCAGTGTCACAATAGCAAATAGCAGAAATAATATTAAATTGAGCGATTAATTTGTTTGTTTAACGGCATATCAACTCCTATTGGGTCATTTAATGCCGAACTTTAATTGAAATATTTCGAACACAATTGTATGCGTTCAACTACAGGTAAAAGTATTGTTGGACATATAAATATATGTGATAAAAATGTATTTTTTGTAATTCTATTATGAAATGTATTGCTCGCCATTTTTCTTTAAAAATGTACTGTTGATAATTTTATAGAATGTGTATTGTCAGTAATTTTATTATTATAAATAGATATCTATTACTAGGTATTGCTCTTAGGACTTTGAATAAGTTCTCGCTTTTTTCTAATAGATGGCGTTCCCAGAACTACGTGAGTAGAGTTTCAGATAGTAACGCATCTATAAAGAAGTAATATAAGCAAGCTTGAAATTCAGTGTGTGTCGTTTCATAATGCTAGACATATCGGATTTCAAGCTACATAAAGTTTACGGGGAATTTTACTGCACTATTTCATCCAAAAATAAAACAAAATCTGCAGTTGAACTTACAGAATCATAAAGAGTTAATTGCACAACAGTTTCGAAACGTTTGAAAGCATTAGGAATGCTTCAAAAGCAAGAACATTGGGTGCCGTACGACATCAAATGGCGTCTTGTAATGTGGGAACAGCTGCTTACCCGTCCGATTCTCACTTGTTCCGATCGATGGCACATAACCTCACTGAGTAGCACTTACATTCTTATGAAAATGCAAAAACAAAAATGGGTCAACTCGCAGTTACTCTCAAAAGACGTATCTTTTTTTTCGACGTGAGATTCAGATGTTATCAGAACGATAGGAAAAATAGTGGCTAGCTATGGACATGTTTCGGTGACATGTTTCTTACAAAACATTACTTTTCATGAGATATCAGCGAAAACTTATTCAAGGTCCTAATGGTAATTTTAATGTAGATATTGTTCGTAATTTTACTATAAAAATGCAATTTCATTCTTTCATAATTTTTTTTTTTTTTTGTTTTTTGTTTTTGTTTGGGAGTTCACTATTTGACCATAGCTGGGTTACTAACAGATGCCTCTCACCAAGGCAAGAGGAACCTGTGAACAATAACATTTAAGAATGTGTTTCATGCTTTTCAAAACCTTTAATCTCTCGACCAGCGGCCCTACTGCCGGAGGTAATTTATCGTCATGCCCATGACCAGCAATAATATTATTAAATTCGAGTTACGAATGAATAATTTTTGATGAATAATCTGAATTTTGGGCTGAGCAATTATCATTATTTACATTATTTAACAACGAATTTGTGTCACCATCTTTGCTGCTGATACGAACGTTCTCAGCTTTTTCACTGAAGGGGTTCAGTTCGAAAGTCACTGAAGGTCATCCGGATCGAGAATCAGCTGATGGAGCCACAACATTCGAAAGGTCGTGGTCACAACAACAAAAGACTGCATAGAAAAATGTATCACAGTCCCGGATGCGACGGGGTAGCAGGCGGTATTCCCCGACCTCTTTCTAACATCTTGCCTGGATAAATATACAGTAAATGTTTTAGCCCTCCCTCATTGGCACGTCTGATCATTTCCTAATCAGTATCCAGATTGACTCCAAATCACTGTATCAAACCAGGAATTTTTCTCGTCAGAATCCATTTTGCACATAATAAATCTACTATTTAATAATGTTGTGTCGCTCTTGCTATTCATCTTGAATTTTTCGTGAAAATCCAAAGGGGGAGTTACAATATAATCGATCTCAACTTAGCAGCTTGCATTCCGTCATTTTTCTACAAGTATTTAAATGGCAACTGCCCTGACGAGCTTTTTTCCCTGTTTCCCTTGACCACATGTATTTACTTTACTAGATTGGTATCAAAGCCCCACCCTTTTAACATCGAAATAGTTAAATATAATCGTCTTGTCTATTCTCACATTTTCTTTTTACGTAACTCCCGTTTGTGGACCTCCCTGCCGCTTGTTTGCTTCTCTGACGGCTACAATCTCTAAAAAAATATATGTAGCGTCAATTGCCATCTTCTATCAACTTGATTTCTATTTATCTTTTATCCTGTCTTTGACATCGCCTGTACCTTTTTTTTCTCTGTAACTCCCTATGCACCTGCCTTGCTTTGGGTGAAATGATTATAAAAAATATCTAGCAAACAGTTTAAGAAAAGGATAGCTTTAAGGCAGTGGAAAAGAAAAAGGGCAGCTACTTCACCATCTTTCCCAAGAAGTCCCAGCAATTAACAGATATTGAAAAGATAAAAAGCCATAATCGTTATTCGTGCAGGTATTTAATGAGAATATTGTTCATTACAGACTTTGCATTGGTCTGATTCGTTGTTGTACTTGTATCAACAAGGTTTTCAAATTATATATTGGTTTTTTTTTTCGGCATTGTAAATTAATCAAATATTCTAGTCGTTTTAAAAACTGCTAAAAAACAACTATTTATTTAACAAAATTATGTTTGCTTTAATTGTAATTCTCTTTTTTTTTATTAGTTTGGGATTATTTAAATTTTATGCAGATTTTGCGTCTTATTTTATTTTTTACATCGTCTGTTATTACTTCCTGCTTCAATCATTACCGAAATCTCCAGTTGCCTCAGTGTCTGACAATTTTACATCCATCAAAATTTCTTTAAACGTTTTTCTTTTCTTTTAAACACACAAAGAATTGCAATATGAGTAAAATGTTTAAGATTTTGCATTGTTATTTTTGCGTTGTTTCTTTTTCTTTTTTTTAGTTTCTAGTCTTTGTCGTTTTGTTTCGGGCATAGCTTTATAGGCAGTTTTTGTCTTTATTTCATTTTTTTATTCATTTGTTAATCGTCTTTTCTTTCTATTGCAGGATTTTATTCCAAGTGTTTTATTTTATTAAAACTATTAAAATAAAAGAGCTTTTGTTAAGTTTTCCCTTCTTTCTTTCGATCGTTTAGTTTTATTCTTTCTCTTCCTGTGACTACAATTTCTCTTGATAACCTATATTGTTTCTATTAAACAGGAATAAAAGTATGTATCGTTTTTAAATATATGATGTTTAAACGCGTTATTCCGTTTTACATGTGATTGACATTTAAAGGCGTATTTACATTATCTAAAGTCAAATATTAATTAAAAACAACAGATATTTTGTGTCACTTAATTTTGCTGATCGATTTTTCCAAATTGCAAAAAGTCCTTCTCATGCAAGGAGGAAATCTCGTCACAAGTTTTTCGAGATACATATCGGAAGATAAGTACAAGAAATATAATTCAAGCTTTCAATAAAATGCAAAGAATATTGTCCAATATTTTTAAGCCATTAGGATCATTTCTTCTTCTTCAGAACGTAGGCGATCATTGACCCTCAAATCGCATTATCCCTTTTAAATCCTCTAAAAAACTTTTCTCTCGTTAATTTTCCCAAGTTGCTGCCCTGCCATCAACTTGCTTAAGCCCATTAAATTTATTACGCATTGCTTTCCCCTGTCTCTCTTTCTATCTATCCGTCCTGTAAGTATCAGCTTCTCTAAGCCCCTCTTCCTCATTAAGTGTCCCAGAAACTACAGATGTGTCTTCCTGATGTTTACTTTAAGTTTTCTTTTTGTTTCCATTCTCTCCAAAACTTTGTCGTTGCATAGATGTTCGGTTCATGTTATCCTCAGAATCCTTTTCTATAAACACATTTACGTTGATGCCAATCTTTTCTTCATCTTTGATGAAATTGTCAAGCGTTAGATGCCATATAAAAGAACAGACATCACGTAACAGTGCAGTACTCTTTTTTTTTTTTTGTTCCCAACGAAATTTTCCAGTCTAGGTGACATTTTTATCATTTCTTCCCAAGTAATGCATTAAAGTTATTTAGACGCAAAGAGTTACTAAGTCTGAAAGAATGCTAGAAATTATATTAGAAACCTAAACAAATATGATCCGGTCAGGATTCTATAGCTATGGAGTTCCAACCAACTATTTTCAGTGTATGTTTTTAAAATTAAGACCAATACGATAGGTTTTTTGGCTAGGTTACACCTTCTGTGCAAGGATGTGCATTGTGGTGCAGTGGATATCGATTCGGAACGAGAGAAATCGAAGATTCAAGTTCGAATTCCGGTTGTATTCCCTTACACGCAAATGCCCCTGGGGAAGGTATTAATCCGCCTGTTCTCCTTCCAGTTATAGGTTAAATAGCAAGATAGACTGGCTTTTGTAACATTGGTTGGCAACCAGTCTATCGCAGAAATTAATGACAACCTACTGCGGGATAATCCTCTGCCCAGTCAGACATGTTTTTTTTCTTGACACGATCAGTCAAGTATGTATCCGGTATGGCAATTAACTGACTGACTAACAGTGTATCAAATTCCAGTATTTTTTCTTAGGAAAAAAAAACAGCGAAAACAAAACCATTATTTAAAGGTATCCAAATCTGTTGTTTGCCTTTTAATTGTAAGCGAGGACTTAATGGATGTTTTCACACAGCTGTCATGTCTGAACTTTGAATAATGGTAATTTAAAAGTTAACTAAAACAAAGCACTTCTTTCTGAACGTTAGTCTGGTGCTTAGAGATTTCAGGCTACAGATACAACATTGTTTTTCACTAACAGATGATCTCGTATTCGCTTTTTATTGGTATCTCGCTGCTCAATTGTTTCAATCTTTTCACCTCAAGCAAGGTGATAATGCCACTGACACTCCACAAAAAGAGAATGGGAAGAATTTAGTGAAGAGAAAGGATAATAAAATAGCATGTTTCAGGAAGACAGAATACAGTGATTGACGTTGCATTCAAACTATAAACGATTCCTATAAGATCCTTGCGTTGATTTTGAAATTTAAATGCTTTTATGTTAGGAGATAAAAAAACCTGTACAAACAATAACAACAAAGATATTTACCAAAGAAGACATGGTTTCTTATGATTCAGATAGGGAAATTTCGATTTGTAAGACTAAAAAGTTCCCGGTCTATGGTCATTAATGATAACCAAATCGAAATGCTGATGAAAAATAACTCCAGTCAAATGACATGAAACCCCACAGAGATACTCCATATCTCATGTGGGTATTGTAATACGTTTGGAGATACTTTGATACATGAATAGTGACAATATTTGTGTTCTTCACAATTTAACGAAAAAAGTTACGATCCCTAACACGAACGTAGCAAAAATTATTCATGTTTTTAAAGAACGAGCAGACGCGGTGAGAAATAGATGTTTTACAACAAGGTTGAACGAAAACGGCCCTAAAGTAAATAAAAATATCAGATACCCTAAAACACTCCTCAAACAAGTTGTTGCTTTGTGTTGTTGGAATTGGAATGACATTGTGTATCGCGAGCACCTTTTGCCAAAAAAGGATTTTGAGCACAAACTACAATTGCCAGCTGAACCGATTAATGGCCCATTCAATGAGAGGCGTAGGGTGTCGTTTTCCGCGAGAAAAACATGAGGCCACACATCTCTTTCAAACTTATTAGAAATTGGCTAGCTGTACTACATACCTGTACGACACATGCTGTACTTACCTGACCTTTCGCCTTCAGGTTGATACGCATTCCCATCTGTACAAAATTGTCGTAATAAGAAGTTCAATCCTCCAAGAATTATGTAGACTAATCTATCCCCCAGATGGTGCAATGATTGATAGAATCACGGTACTATCACAATGAGGGTAATGTGCTGGGGAACAAATTAGAAAAATGGCTAAATAAATCTATAAATGATTGCATGTACAAATACCAAAAGATTGTCTGTGAAATTCACTTAAAACCGTTACAAGCTTTCATGCACACAAACACGCACACACATACTAACATATATATATATATATATATATATATATATATATATATATATATATATATTGTTGACTGCGAAGTATAGTAAGGTTAATTGGGTACCGTCTGCGAGAGAAAGAGCGTTATGACGCAATTCCGTCAGCCAAAAATTAAGAAACGGCATTCTGTATTGCTTTGCATACCAACAAGAACCTCCAATACAAAAACTTCTGGTTGCAAGAGATTTCGATGTAATCTGGAGACCAATGGCGATTTTGTTGAAGAAATTTCCTATTTAGTATTTCAAAATATGTGTAATTTTTGTAATTATATGTTAAAATGAGATCTCAGCGTTATTTTCCATTTTGTGTAATTTAGAGGAAAATTTCTCCATCGTACCCCCTCTCTCGATCTCTTTTTTTCTCTCTCTCTCTCTCGCTCGCTCGCTCTCTCTCTCTCTCTCTCTCTCTCTCTATATATATATATATATATATATATATATATATATATAAATGTACTGGGTGAAAAGAAACGCTCAGTTTTATGTATGATCAACTCATGTGTGTAACTATAATTTTACAAGTCGAAAGAGACCATCATACATAAAATAGAGAATTAATTTTCAATCACCCTGTATTAATAGAATTTATGCCAAGAATATAAATCACTTGTAGTAATGCAAAAAATATAATAAGAAAATTAAAATGGATTTTCATGTCGGTCGTACATATATATCATTATTATTACTTACGCGTCATGTCCCTTCGGGATGTAGGCGATTATAGCTGTCCACAAATTCCCGTTGTTTGCAGCTCTTAATAAATTTTTCATTATTTCTTCTAAACTCTGCTCTATCATCCATTTACTATGTAGGTTATACTTATTTTTTCTCTGCCTTTGATGCCTTCAATCTGTTCTGCGAGTATCAATTTTTCTAAGCTCTCTTTCCTTTTTGCCCTAGATATTTAAACTCTTCCTGATGTTAAACTCTCTTCCTGATGTTAAGTATAAGCTTAGCATTTGTTTCCATTTCTCTAGAACTTTCTTTCTCACATATTCCGTCTATAGTATCCTCAGCAACCTTCTGTAAGACCACATGTCTGTTGCTTAAATAAGTGCTTCAACTTTGCAAATATTTTCCAACATTCATTTTTGTATAGAGACACAGATATAACATAAGAGTTCAAGTACTCTTTTTATTTCTAATGAAGTTCTTCTGTTTCACATACTCTGCGAAAATGACTTTTATGACGATCCAAATGATCTTTCAGATTTTAGTGTCGCATTTTCCATCCTTACCGTTTCAATATTCATTTTAGTGCAGTTAATGAAATTTCAAATATATTCCACATATGAGTACGGAAAACCAACGAAGAATAATGACTAAAAATAACATGAAAACATGAAACGTTTATTCCTACAGTTTAACACACTTAGCCTTTCAATTTTCCTGTCATTCTCAACCCTTTAACAATCAATAAATCTTATATAAAAATACTGAATCTTTGAAGTCGATCACACCCAGACGTTAAATACATGCAAAAGTTCTCTCTGGATGTTTTTTATACTCTTCGTCAGCGTTATCTCGTACCGAAGAATTTAATTTCGTTGCTGATGGCTTCCTATATGATAATAGCATTGATGACTAAATTTACCGTCAACGTACATGAAGCTTCCATTTTCATCAAAATCAGCTCCTGTCATCCATTTTTTATCGCCGTTTGGCTTTGCAAATATTGGTAGGAGGTAAAGAAAATCAAAGCAGAATAAACTGCCAATGACGTTTAGTTGTTTAAGATGGATGTTTTCTTGCAAGAAAGTACCACGTACTTGATTTTATGATCTTTCTCTGCGGTGCCTATGGAATAAGCCATGCAGAATTTAGAAAATATTTTGGTATTGGCTTTAAATAACCCTTAGATGGTGAAATGCCGTTAAACAACATCAACCAATCAACCAACCAACTGTGCAGCCCTAGCCCAGATATGTCAACAATACTCAATCTTTGGTTTGATCTGTTTTTTCTAAAGATAGAGTATAGCAGCGGCGGGTGGACAGATACACACTGGATTGTTACAGCGAACTACTTATTTTCCCAACATCTTCAGCAACAGATCGGATACAGATAATTCTACTTGAAGTTTGGGGAGAGTATGAGTCACAGTAGACATTCAAGGAAAGGTACCTCCAAAAAATAAACCCATCCATCATGATAAGTGAAGGTTTAGGGTTTCTTCGGTGGTGATAATGATGGGAGTAGTAATAGTGGAATTAGTTTGGCACTGGGCGAATCGAATTTTACCTTGAACCATCGGGGCTCGGCCAGGGATGGGCCGCTGGGTTCTGGTCATCTAGATTTTGGGAGGCGCACATATAAACTATTTTGTCATCTACATAGATATTTACTCAGGATAATTAACAATAAGAGTCTTTCCCCTTGTACACGTGTAATTTTTAACAGACTCCTTCCCCCATGCGTACGTACTTTTGCGCTCACACTTTTATATTTTTTACGAACCCTCTTTCCAATGCGCACGTACTTTTTGTGCTTACCCCCTTTATCTTTAATAAACTCCTCATACATAAGTACTTTTTCTACTCACACCCTTCTATTCTTAATATAACCTCCTGCTCAATGCCTACGTAAATTTTGTGTTCCCCTGTCTCTATTTTTAATGGACCCCCTCCATCATGCGTACGTACTTCTTTTCTGCTCATCCCTCTCTATATTACAAAATTTATAAAAGAAATTTATATTTTGGCTCTTGACCTAAGAAGCCCTTGCTTTTAATCGAAACAATTAGACATTCAATTTTTTGCTATGGTATTTTAGCTTGTTTCAAAGCACTTGTGCTTTAGAGTACTGTTCCGTTTTTTGTTTAACGAGGAATAGGCGTCAATGTAGGCGTTCAAAAATATTTCGTACTGAACGCGTTGATCCATTTCAAATAATCTGGCTCCTTCTTCAACCAACGCCTGTGAAATAAACCGTCGAAAATACTGAAGTGAAACAGATTGCACTGTTTCATTACATTGTCTTTTAAAAACATAATACCCTTTATTTGAGTGTCTGTAGGACTAAGTCTGTCTATTTTTCGATAAAACTTCTTTTCAAATTCTACGACGCCTTTAGTCCTTTTTCACACCTCGATGCGAACGTTGTTTCCAGACTTGTTTTGGTTCATTTCAAAACAATAAGTTAGAACAGCGTTGACAATCAAATAATTTACTCAGCTTGAAACAAAGTCGTTCTTTTCTTCTGTAATTGATTTTTTTTGGCTTATCAAACTTAAAGATTAGGAAGAATATTTTTTCATGCGTCCGTAATTGACCTCGGACCCCACCTTCACCCTAGTACGCAAACATACGCTTTTTGATGGGTGATACTTTTTGGTACGCCGGTACGACGGTACGCCGGTTCGCCAAATTTCAGTCCGCCATTTTGGTACGCCAAAATTTGTTAGGTATCATGTAATGTATCCAATTTTTTTTTTCTACAGGAAAAAAATAAATAAAATTTATTTTTACAAGTATGTTTGTACAATATACATTCATCTAGCGAATAGACATGAAATTAGATACAAAATCTACTATAATTATTTTTAAATTCCTTCTTAATATGTCCATATTCCAGTATAATGAAAATGAAATCTCGTTCTGGCGTACCGACAAAATATTTTTTCTAAAGAATAAAAATGAATAAAAATTATTTTTATGAGAATCTTTATTCATTTATCTAGCGAATAAACATAAAATTGCATATGAAAAACTACTTTAATTATTTTTAAATTCCATCTTAATATGTCCATATTCCAGTAATAAAAATGAAGAAATGTTTTGTTTATGTTTTGTGTCGTTTTTTTTTTTTGGCGTACCGAAAAAATATTTTTTCTAAAGAATAATAATGAATAAAAATTATTTTTACGAGAATCTTTATACATTTATCTAGCGAATAAACATAAAATTACAGATGAAAAACTACTTTAATTATTTTTAAATTCCATCTTAATATGTCCATATTCCAGTAATAAAAATGAAGAAATGTTTGTTTATGTTTTGTGTCGGTTTTTTGGCGTACCGAAAAAATATTTTTTCTAAAGAATAATAATGAATAAAAATTATTTTTACGAGAATCTTTATACATTTATCTAGCAAATAAACATAAAATTACAGATGAAAAACTACTTTAATTATTTTTAATTTCAATTTTTAAGAATCCATCGTCAAGTTGTCGTTTTCTTTTAAAAAACATTAAACAAATTGACCAAAAATTTTACAAAATAACTTATTTATCCTTAATTAAACCTTCATTTAATTTTTTTTCCTCACATATACAAAATATTTAAAAATAATAAATGTAGTTTATTCGCTAGACAAATGTATAAAGATTCTCGTAAAAATAAACTTTATTCATTTTTTAAAAACATTACATAGTAAATCAAAATCATCTCCCTTGCATAATTTTTAAATGTCTTGCCATTTTGATTAGATATTAGATAAAAACATTTTAATATTTCTTTTAATTAATTTTATATGTATTCGTTATATGAATATAAAATTACTTGTTTAAAAAATAATTCAAAGGATTTGGCATCTAAAGCTTTAAATTTCTGTTTTTGAAAGTGCATTTACAAGTAGCAGGTGTCCATCATGTAGTGGGGTGATTTTTCCCTGAATACATTATTCTCAACAAGAGAAAAAATGAACTATTTCTTTTTTACAAGTACTTTTATTCTAAAAGATTACATACATATACATATAAAATAAAAGTTTTGTTTGAGTCCCTCAATTTTGTGAATATTTTTTTTTTATAAGCAACCACAATCTTGGGTCCACCACTACTCTCTTAATTCAAATAGTTAAATCCTAAAGTCCTTTAACATATTCACAGGTGCAGTTTTTCATGGCTGAATATTGAAATCCAAGATGTTCAGTCCTACTCAATCACAGTGTTGGATTAGAATTTATTCACATTTTCAAATAGTATAAGCACAATAGACTTGAGTGAAGTGCATTAAAGTTATTTTCTTTATATATTAAGCGGTAATTACTAAAACATTGCTCAACTGTATCTATTCCATTTACAAAGTATATCAATAAATGCAGCCTGTTATAACTGGAGTAACACTATATAATTTTGGAATTCTTAAAATTTATTTTCAAATGAACTCTAAGGATTAATTCAAAGAAATCCTTTGTAAAGCTTAATCAAGTAGCTTTATCTTATGTATTGTCATAACACAGAGATTTCAGTTGATATGCAGTTTTAGTAGGAACATTGTACTTGTTCTTGGATAAAAGATGTTTTCTGTATGATGAGAATCAACAGTAGGAAATGAAAATAATTGCTTCATACCCACCTTTTGTAAATGTATCCCTAAATTTGCATAGTACCTTTCATAATACTTATCTGGCATCCTTTTATCAAATGTTTTACATGAAAATTTGATGTTTCATTTAACATGTAAAGTAGTTTGTCTCATTCAAGGTAAAAATCATAACATAGTTGATTGTCTTGTCATATTACTATCACTGGAAAAGATATTCAATGTTATACAGAGGAAATATTCCATATTTAACAAATGCTTTCCTCATGAAAAAATAGCTTTAAATGCTAATAGGTGATCAATATATGTGATTCTTTGAATTTGAGATCTTTAGAATTTAAAATTATTAATGGATAAAATATTTCAATTAATTCACTGGAAAAGTAAGCTTTTTTGTAAGCATAAGTTTTCTAGATGTACAAAGGTTTTGCATTTGATTTTTTTTGTTATATAAATTATTCCATAACTGCTCT
The DNA here is from genome assembly GCA_037127315.1 of Ascarosepion bandense. Taxonomy (NCBI): domain Eukaryota; kingdom Metazoa; phylum Mollusca; class Cephalopoda; order Sepiida; family Sepiidae; genus Ascarosepion; species Ascarosepion bandense. The sequence goes on from JBBBDQ010000515.1 coordinate 4,683,039, forward strand.
CTTAAATTTTTAAATTGTTTCCAAATATAATCAATTTCATATATTGCTGAAACATGTATGTGAAACTCACAAATCTGATGACAGCCTTCAATATCTCCTACTAATAGTATATGGAGAAGATGGATACCAGTTTAGAAATCATACCAGAAACAGGTTTCATTTACAGATTTTTATGCATACCATTTTATGATCAAAGATAATTCTTTCAATCATCTTCACAGAAGTCAAAATATTTTTCATCAGTTTTTGCAGTTGATATTTTTCACTGATTCTACTTCTAGGTTTACATTCTTTTTCATAAAGGATTTTGATTATTGAAATAAAATTTTGATGAAATGAATTAATTTCATATTAAAATATTGTATCCAAAGAAGTTGGGCTGGAATTTTATTTTATATAAAATTCACCAGATTTTTTATTGTATGCAAAACACAAAGACAATTTGTTTTTTCTACAGTCTTGGTTGACCTTACCCGTTTCTTTGAACCAGGTTTACGTGCTAAATGTTTTAATGTTTCATCAATTTCAAAGTTCCCATCACTCGATATCAATTTTCCAAGTTTTCCATTTAGAAGTTTTACATATGTATGTTTTTTTCGTTTTTCTGAAAAACTATTCCATTTGTTTATTGGGATAAATTTTTCCATGTAAAAGTTTCCCATATTGTATATGGCCTTTTCCATATCAGTGTACTGAATTTTAATCAGGTCTCTCATGTTTTCAATAAGCTGTTCAGGGGAAATAATTTTCCAGCCTGAAAAACTTTTGATAACATGATTCATGGATTCAGCGTTGTTATTTGTCCATGTTTTAAAGTTTCTATTCTCCCATCTTGGTCTGCATACGTAGTTGTAAATTTTTTCAATCATAGCTTGTATGTATGAATCATTTAGGGGATCAAGATCAATTTCATTAATTGCATTTAGTGCAGAATTATACTCGGATTCATTTTTTGCTTCTAAAAGGCCATATTTTCCAAAAAATAATTTTTTTATTGATTGTTTGTATGCATTAGGCATATTGGCATCATTTACATATCTAACCAAGTTGTCCTTTAAATGTCTAGCACATAAATATCGTGTGGCATTCCCAAATACTGCATCCAATGCTTTCACAATGGCTTTCTCTTGATCTGATCCAATCTGAATTTGATCAGATAGATTTAAAAAAATATTTTTTATTTTTGCCATTTTAGATGCTATATGGCTAAAAAATGTGTGGTACACTTCATAAGTTGATTTCTTATGTAAGAGTACTGGACCAATGAATACTGGATGATTCTTGGTGGTTCTTTTAAATATTTTTGTATTTTTAAAGTTTATCAATGTCAGAAAATAAGGACCTAAGTTGAATGTTCTATCAATTCCAATTATGGAATTGTCATCCATACAAGAGCAAAGATCCTTAATTTGGTCATCAGTATAAAGTATTAAAGCTGGAATATCAGCATCTATTTTGATAACCATCCTCACAAATCCATCACCAATTAAGGCTAAACATTTTTGTAGCTGATCAGATAAGTTTGTACTTGTGGGTTGAGAGTTTTTGATCTTTTCTCTGTATTTCAGATTTGTAATGACTTTGTAGTCAGCAATCTCAGTTGGCATGTTGAGATATATCTTTTTAGTTGGCAAATCTATTTTTTCTTTGATATTTTCTAGAGTTTGAGGATTGGTTCTTATTTTTTTGCTGCTCAAAGATTGGATACCTTTATATTGGTAGAACATAAGTTCATCCACATGTGGGTTTTGTGCATCAGAAATAAGTGTAATCCGTCTTTTAAAAGTTTTATCATGTTTGTGAAGGACTTCATGTCTAATTATTGTTATTATTTCCGCATCTTCAGGCTGTGGTTCCATCAAGATGAACTTTCTCTCATTTAATATTGTTTTTCTTAAAAAGAATTTGTTGTTTCTTTTATATACTATTTGGAAATTTTTCCGAAGATAATGGTCAACATGGCATACCTTTTTAGGAAGATCCCATTCACCACAATCATCATAAAAAGATCTTTTTATCCCTATATTTATATTTTTGTTATGAAATCGCAACATGAATTGGCAATTATTTTTAAGGCCACTTGGAAAGTCATTCAAAATTTGTTTTTGCTTCATAAAATATTGATACAGCTTTTTACCTGAGCTTATATAGGTCATGAATTTACAAACCCCTTCAATATCATATGCATATTTATTTAGTGGATGATCAAAATGTTCAATCTCAGTTTGATTAGAAATTTCCCATGAAACCGGAGTATCATTTAGAATTTCATCTTCTTCATTGTTAACGCTTCTTGAATCACTACTGCTTGAATCACTGCTGCTTGATTCAATGCTAATAGGTATATTTACTTCTGAAGACTGTTCCAATGAAACAAAGTGGTTTGGTTTCCAATATGTATTTCCACAAGGTCCTGTCCACATTATATATATACTTTTGTTAGCTCTTACATTGTATATTGCATTAAGCACAGGTACAGATATATCAATTAATCCATTTAATGGTGGATATATAGAATGTATTCTTATATCAAGTGCCAAAGATGCTATAAACAATATTAATTGGTTTGCCCAATCAAAAATTGACAAACATGACTCTAGAGCAGCATCAAGATCTAAGTCTGCAACAAAAACAATATTATCAGGGATTTTATTTTTATATGATTTCTGTTTAGTATTATATAGATTGATATTTTAAGCCGTATCAGTAAGTGATACTTTTCCGTACCAAATAAAGACATGGAAATGGCATTATATAGACAGTTTCCATCTCCCGTAGTTTTGAGTGGAATAAAATTCGGAGTGTTAAATCTGTTTAACAACTCTGATGCTACTTTGTCTTCTTCAATTAAGGCATTTTTAATTTTAAAGATGTTTAAAGATTTTAAATTAATACTTTCTACTTTAGCAATATTAGTAAGTTTTTCATTATCTTTCAATGATTCCTTTAGTTTTGTCAGGGAATCAAGAAAAACCTTTGGATTATCTATGCACACTGGGCACAAAAAATTTCCCTCGGTGGATTTAGTAAGTGTTGCTTTCTCCTGATCATTGAGTTTTAAACAGTCAAAGTGAATCCATTTTTCACAACACTCACACTGTATAGATTGGTCAATTAATTTAAAATTTTCCATATTTTTTTGTGTTAATTCAAAAAATTTTCCAATTTTACTTTAATGAAATGATCTTTATGGTTATTTATGACAATATTATATGAAATTATAGTTTTTAGTGAAAAATAGTAAGTGTAATTAATGATTTACTTAATAATTAGTTGAGTTGACTTGGCTCAAGATTCACAAATTTTACTTCTTTCACAAAGACTCACAAGTTTTACTTTTAATGTTTACCTTTAAGAAAAATAATCAATGCTCTTCTGTCAGTAGAAATCCAGCTAGAATCCAAGAATTCTTTTAAAACGAAATAATTAAGTAATTTTTTTTTATCAAATATTAATACAAAATATTATTAGATTTTTTCTTTTTTACAAATAACTTAGTATCTGTTTTCCAAGTAAATACTGCTAAAATTAAACGATGAAAGTAAAAAATAGTTTCAAGACACGGGATCAGAGGTGAAGTTTTTAAAATATTTATCAAAAAAAGATATTTTCGTATTTCTCATCGAATTACTTAAAGAATCAAAATCACAACACACAAACAAACATTTCTTCATATTTATTATGGAATTTAAAAATAATTAAAGTAGTTTTTCATATGTAATTTTATGTTTATTCGCTAGATAAATGAATAAAGATTCTCATAAAAATAATTTTTATTCATTTTTATTCTTTAGAAAAAATATTTTTTCGGTACGCCAAAAAAAAAACGACACAACACATAAAGAAACATTTCTTCATTTTTATTACTGGAATATGGACATATTAAGATGGAATTTAAAAATAATTAAAGTAGTTTTTCATCTGTAATTTTATGTTTATAAAACATAGATAAATGTATAAAGATTCTCGTAAAAATAATTTTTATTCATTATTATTCTTTAGAAAAAATATTTAAAGTAGTTTTTCATCTGTAATTTTATGTTTATAAAACATAGATAAATGTATAAAGATTCTCGTAAAAATAATTTTTATTCATTATTATTCTTTAGAAAAAATATTTTTTCGGTACGCCAAAAAAAAACGACACAAAACATAAACATTTCTTCATTTTTATTACTGGAATATGGACATATTAAGATGGAATTTAAAAATAATTAAAGTAGTTTTTCATATGCAATTTTATGTTTATTCGCTAGATAAATGAATAAAGATTCTCATAAAAATAATTTTTATTCATTTTTATTCTTTAGAAAAAATATTTTGTCGGTACGCCAGAACGAGATTTCATTTTCAATATACTGGAATATGGACATATTAAGAAGGAATTTAAAAATAATTATAGTAGATTTTGTATCTAATTTCATGTCTATTCGCTAGATGAATGTATATTGTACAAACATACTTGTAAAAATAAATTTTATAAACAAAAGTTAATTCTCTGTTTTGATCGTTCAAAAATGGCCGAAAAATTGCAAAATTTTCAAAATCTCAAAATGTTACATTCCAATCAATATAATTTTTGTTTGGAATCCACCAGAACATTTTGCTTACTGGAAATAGTAAATTTAATAATTTAGCTTTCACTTAAAACTAAAATGAATGTTTTAAGAAAACTTTTTATTTTTAAAAAATCAATTTAAAAGTTAGTTATCGAAAATAAGTAAAGGTATCTAGCCTTATAGGCTACAAATGACTGGCCTTTAATAACGTCTTCATGAACCTACATGTTAAAAAGAATGAGATTTTTAAAATATAACTGTAACAAGACTGACCAGATTTGTTACATAAAAATCTTACTGTATATTAAGAGAAAAAATAAGAAAAGTGTTTAAGAATGGATTTTATTGCAAATTCATCCACAGTAAATATGTTTCCAGATTCTTAGAACGTTTCATCTTTCTTGTAAGATGATGGAAACAAGGAGAAAAAGAATCTAAATAAAACTGGTTGGATTATATACCCAAAACACCTGAGAAAAATGAAAAATTCTAAATTAAAAATTGCCTGCGTCTCTTGTTTGTGCGCATATGTAGTTCCATCAAAGTAAACAAACCAAGTCCGATGAAGTCTCAAGGGACAAAACTCGTCAGACAAAAACTTTTCCAATTTGTGATTATATATATATATATATATATATATATATATATATAGATAGATAGATAGATAGATAGATAGATAGATAAGAAAATTATATGTAAATTTTATTATTAGACATATATTTCAAGAATAATTTTAGGAAAAACATGTATATGCATATCGATATCTAGATATAATAATTAATTTTGAGATTCTGCTTGTTTTTTTTATAAGTAAATGCATAGCGACATTATTGCCACCCTATATATATATATATATATAGGGTGGTAAGATTTGTGTCTCTTCATAATAAATTTCTGGACTGCTGGTTAATTGTTTAGTCTTAATTGTTATAATACGTAACTGTATATTGACTTCTTTGCCACTCTCTCTCTCTCTCTCTCTCTCTATATATATATATATATAAAGATAGAGAGAGCGAGAGCAAGACAGAGATCCTAGTGTATCAGTATACATTTAAGATATTAATGTAGCTTTTTTCGAATCTTTTATGTTAGACGATTTATAAATATAATCTTTTTCTTTATTAATGCACATCATTCACTAATAAGTAAGTATTAGTCACATAGTTTGAATATTATGCAATGAAACTTTCAGATCAAAATTCAGCTCAGCTCTAAATTTCCTACTACATACATGTTGGTTTTCTTATATGCATGTACTAACTTAAAAGTCGCACTTCGTCGAGGTTTTTACGCTAGCTCCTGCGGAAGCTTAATTGGGCTTTCAGCACGAAACTAAAGGGGCTTCTGATCCAACTTAAAAGACAACAACAATCACTTTAACTTTCTCAATTCAAAAACATCAATTCACCTCTGATTCAGGCTTTAGGAATGTTTCGGGCCAAAAATCTAATTTGGTCGAAAAAAGTGGAACATCAACTTGTAGTGGATAGGAAATTAAAATCAACCTTCTTCTTCACTTTTACAAAAATTCACAATGACGTGTGAAATCCGGTTTTTTCCCAAATAGAAAAAGGATTGACTATGTGTTTAAAGAAAAAGTCAAAACCAGATTTCGCAAGTAGGTGTAACATTGATTTTCTGACGAATGGAATCGAATTGCAATACTAAAAGGGACTTAGCGATCAAGTGCGAAAATCTGAATAATATAAAAGGTCCCGGTCAGCATCAATCAGTGACTCAGATGGGAGCAGCGAGAGACATAGCTAGAATGTAACGAGAGAAGCTTCAAGTCAACTCGAACATTCGTCCTCTTTCTCTTTTCTTCCCGCATGCTGATTCTTTTACTTCTTCTTCTCCATTTAAAGACATTCCAGCTGAATACATACATACATACATACATACATACATACATACATAAGTACGTGCAGATATACTATTTCAACAATTACTACTATGAACATTTTCTTCAACTCTTGATACCCTTAACTTTATAATTGAACATTAACATGAAGAATGTATATTTTATTCTTACACTATTCCACACTATTCTACACTAATTCACACATTCCAACCTACAACAAACCTTCTGATGAAAACCTCTGATAATTCTTTATAAAACTTGTAAGCTGTAGGAAGTTCGGTTAAGTATGACACAATGCCAAACGAAGAAACATTAATCATCTCCCAACGGCTTCAAACTAAGCTGAGTTCTTCAAATCGCAAAATGTGCAGAACTTCAAAACCTCATGTTGCAAAATCTCTAATTTCAACTGATTTGTTGGTATTTTGGAAAAATAAAATTGACTTTCTCAGTTCACAAAGTTTTGGAAATATTTTAAAATGAATTTTAAACAATGTTTTTAAATTCCCAAAGATATTTTGTACCTTTAAACTCAGTATAAATTAAAAAACTTTAAATCCCTGAGTTTTTCAGTTATTTTAAAATTTGAAATTTCAACTGTTCCTTTCTTATCCGAACACAAATACCTAGCTGGATGTTAAAGCACCATATGAAGGGCCGGTTTTTTAATCCCGGGATCAATCTGATTCCAAAAAGTGTGGCCCGAGTTAGAGGACGGTCAGATACACGAATGGACAGATATAATTTGCCGTTTATTTATTTAGATATAATTAATCGGAGCGTAGATAGAATGTTCCAACCACGAAACCCGAGTTTGAACCTCATAATAGCCGATTTCTGAAGATGAGGTCTTGAAGTGTAGTGATTGGGAAGGCGTTCATGGTTGTGTCAGCGCGAGAAAGCTGCTTTTTAACACACTTTTTTTTTATATATAATCAGAAATCTGATATTAATGCCACTTTATATGTGCATATATTTCTGCTTTAGACTTGCATCTTTGTAAATGTTTCTTAAACTAAATGATTAATATAGAGAAAGATTCTGACGATTTTTAGCGCTGGTACATCTGGTTTAGGATTTAAATTATATTTTTATTATTATCGTCATGTCTAAAATGACAACTGGTTTAATGGAAATCTATAGAGGGAGATTATTATAATTAAATAAAAATACAAATATAAAATAATAATAATGATAATAAAATTATTAGTCCTCGATGAAATGGCAAGAGGAATAAATGTAAGAACTAGAAAAGGCAGAAAAGTCGCAATAAAATACAATATTAGGAATGAAAATAGAGTCTTATCAGCTAAAACAAAAATAAAGCAAACAATAGAACTGAAGGCTCAAAGAATGCCATGAAAAAAAGATCAAGATCTTTCAAATCGATGCAAAGAAATTTTACAGGGAAAACAAAGAATTAAAGTGATAGTCTCCTCCACAGACACAAAACGGAAGAAGTTATACAGTTCTGGATTTTGGAAAAATATGGGATTGCCCCAATAAAACAAACCAAAGAAGCAGTAGAACGAATGAAAAATAAACCAAAACAAATATGGGCTGGAATCATAGATGATTTTAAATGTGCACTGAAAAACACACAACTGGAAATCTTCAGGAACAGATAAAATTTCTAACTTTTGGGTATATTATTTAAATACGGCACACAAAAAAACAGCCAAAGAACTTCAGGAAATGTTTAACGATCCTACCAAAATTCCTGCATGGATTTCCAAAGAAATTAACTTTCTTCTACTCAATAATAGTAACACAACTATCTCGAAAAACTAGGTACAAATTACATATCTTCTAACAACTTTCAAACTGTTGACATCTGTTATGTTTTTAACATGACAAAATAAAACGGTTATGAGAAAATGACACAATCGCCGAGTATTGAAAATAACTAGGGAATTTATTAGTGTAGAAACATGAGTACAGTGAACAGCTGTGGGTGTTGAATAACGATGCGTTTATAGAGAGCCTGGAAAAGTTCTGCACGCCATGTTGCGGGCTTCTACTGGAAGTTCCTTCTTCTTCTTGTCTCCCAACACGCACCTATTAGCTGGGGAAAGGAATCCCTTCAATGGTTCAAGGGAGATCACTTTGGACCCCTTTTTTATGGTGATCCTAATACCTCCCTTTTATTTCTTTTAAAAGAAGACAAATAGCTGTAACGAGCACGCTTGGGTTTAATTCGTAAGTGCTTCACTTTAGTTCTATTCCGCTTTGGCCGGTTCTTTCTAGGTTTTGCATTTCACTCGTTTATATTTGTCTATTCGACAGGTGGTAGCCGGTAGTTCAAATGTGTCCACTGGTAAGTCCATGTTCGACGTGTTGTTTGCCTTAGTGTTTTGGTGTACGTAGGACGCGATTCGTTTTTGTGTCATGCCCAGAGTTGATCTCCAACTTGTACACCATAGACAAATTGTCCTTTTTTCTTATGGATGACTCCTGGTGTCCATTTTGTTTGCCCAGGCCTGTTACTCTTCACAAACACTAGTGTACCTACTGATAGTGGTCGAGCTGAATTCTCGCACATACCCTGTTTTTGTTGTTCTTTTGATGCTGCTTTGCCAACCAAATTGAGTGGGATGTCAAGAAGACACAGTGGCTCAATAAAATCAAGTCACAAAAAGTTGTGTGGGAATTCGAAATGTATATGATCCCAGGGGCTGTTTTCTCCTCAATCTTGATTGTTGCTGGCAGTTCGCCTGTAATATGGACACAGTCCCCAGAAGCACTCCGTGCTACATGTTTTGTACATGTAAGCTGAGGTCTGCCTATACTTTTCCACAGTTTCTGGGAAATAAGGGTTATTTCAAATGCTGTGTCGATTTGTAATCGAACCGAATGGTTGTTCAGTTCCACAGACACATATCTGTGATTCGACTTGGAGTTGAGAAGGAATGTCGCTTACCAGACTGTTTGTGTTTTGTCTGTTTTTGTTTTGTGATCGCTTGTGCGTTGTTTTGCGCCACGGTGATGTGCAAAATCCATCTTTCTGACCTTGCCGGTTGCATTCGCGTCAGCGGTGAGTTTTGAAGGGGCATTTTTGAGCAAAATGTCAGCCACCACAATTCCAGCAAGCAGATGGAGATTTCTTTTGTGTTTCTTCCAGTGACTGTTGTCTTTGGATAATGTTGATTCTAGATGTTGTTGCAGGTACCGACTGTTGTACCATATCTGAATCATGCTTTAGATTCACAAGCAGCCGACATTCCTCTGTAACTTGCTGTAGAGTAATATCCGGATTTTAGTCCATTTTTGACAAAATTTTTGTTCCCGCATCCCTGTCACTTGCGGACCTGAATCCACATGCGAAAATCAAACACTTAAATTTTTCATCTGTCATGGTGGAAATTTTGAACCGTTCGCCTTACTTGTTGAGGAATCCTGAGTAAGTTGTAAAATCATCTGTATCACATTTAGTTATAGTGAGGCAGTTGAATCTTGCACTAAAAAATGACGTGTGTTCACCAAATATTTTATTTAGATTTTCAACTGTTTCCACGAAACTACAATCCCAAGGTTGTTTCGGTAAAATGTAAATATATTTTTCGTGCTCACTCGGACCGATTTTTCTTAAAAGTAGCCTCACTTTCCAGCTGTCCGTTTGCTCTCCAAAATCTTCTCTAAAGAGATCCTCATAACGAGCGAACCATGTTGTAAAAGTGGTGTTTGCCTCCTTATCGTAGTGGAACACTGATGGAATTTTCGAGAGCCTGTCCCGATATTAATTTTGTTGATGGAGGATTTGGTTGTGGTACATTCCTTAGTCTTTCTGAAAAGAGTTCCATCAACCTTAATTGCTGTTGTAGAATCTGTTGGATAGTATTTGGATCCATTACTTTACGCTGAATGGAAAATTTTAAAAAAGTTCCGGAAACAAGAGATTTAAAAACAAAATATGTTACGTTTTCAACGTACCTAACGTTATTTTGTGTGTCCACAAAATTCGATATCTAAAATCCAATTTCTCAAATTCTCCACTCAATGAAACAAATTCTACTTGTCAGTTTATTTTCGTTCCAATCTTCAAGGTGAATATTTCCACGTGCTGCAATCTCATTCTCGTCGCCAGATTTGTTATGTTTTTAACATGACAAAATGACACGGTTATGGAAAAATGACACACTCGCCGAGTATTGGAAATAACTATGGAATTTATTAATGTAGAAACGTGAGTACAGCGAACAGTTGTGGGTATTGAATAACGATGTGTTTGTAGAGAGCCTGGAAAAGTTCTGCACGCCATGTTGCGGGCTTCTCCTGGAAGTCCCTTCTTGTTGTCTCCCAGCATGTACCTATTAGCTGGGGAAGGGACTCCATTGAATGGTTCAAGGGAGATAACTTTTGATCCTTTTTATGGTGATTCTAATAACATCTATTTTAACAAAACAGGCATATTTCTTCTTCGAACAAAAATTTTGCAAACGTGGTTGTTACGGATGTGAAGACCAATTTCTTATTTATAGGATAATATTGAAAAACCGCTTCAGTGCAAAGAAAATTTTTAGTACTACCTGGATAGATTATTGTAAGAACTCCGATAGTGTACAACATTTCTGAATCTTAAAGTCTTTTAAATATCTACAAAGTATAATATATTGTCATCGGATTAATCAAACAATGTATGTCGATATGGAAAACAAGATTTTACCTCAATCATATAAATGGAACCTATAACTCTGGTGAAATAAACATCAAAAGAGAAATATTTCAAGGTGATTCTTTGTCGCCTTACTATTTTGTATATCACTAATATCATTAAATCAGCCAAATAACAAGACAGAATGTGGTTTTAAAATAGATCAAAAGAAAATAAGTCATCTATTTTATATGGATGATTTAAAGTTGTATGCTAGGAATGACAGTGAACCGGAAACTGTAGAATGTTTCAGTTAAGATACTGAAATAAAATTCAATGTGAACAAATGTTTTAACGCCAGAGTTTTACTAGGATCGCTACAACAAACATCCTCAATTAGCTTAGTCCCGGCTGTAAAAATAAAAGCTTTAGAGCCAGAAGAAGCTTATAAGTACTTCGGTGCAAATGGGAGTGGAAGAATTAACCACGAGAAAATGAAAGAAATAGTGCGTAAAGAGTACTATAGAAGGGTACGGCTGATAATAGAAACTGAATTGATATCTCAGAACATAATGATGGTCATTAATAATCTTGTCATCCTAGTTATCCAATATAGTTTCAACATCTTGAACTGAGATCAGACGAATTGATTCTAAGCATAAGATGCATCATCCAAAGATGAAAGAAAAATATTCAATAATGAAAGAAGGGAATAAATACAAACAGGATTTACATTTAGATTCTGTAGAAAACCAAAACAGAACCCAAGAACATACTAAAAGAGAGAATCAAGAATAAAGATTTGAACAGATGAAACAACGTTAGTAACACAAACTTCTGCATGACTAATATACAGAACACTTTTATAATCTCGATGTTGATAATACTCATCGATGGTTACGTGCATCTGGATTAAAGTCTGAAATTGAAGGCTTTATTTTTGAAGCGTAAAACCAGAGTCTTTTCACTATTAACATTCAAGTAATTATCATTCATCGTAATGAGGGTCCCAAATGAAAGTTTCTTGTCAAAAACAAGGAAACCATAGATCATTTAATTTCAGGATGTTCTGTACTTGCTCCAAACGAATATAAAAATCGTCAAGAGTAATATTTACACTGGACAATGTGCAAATACTTTGGAAAATATGTAAAGAAACATTGGTACGAACATTACCCAGCAACGGTTATGAAAATAGAAAACGTCAACATTCTATGGGATTACACCATCTACAGAGACAAGAAAATTGAAACAAATAGGAATGACATTATTGTCAAAAACCTAAAAGAAAAAATTGCCTACTAATTGGTATGGCTTGTCCAATGGACATAGCAGCCAAGGAATTTGAAAAACTATCAAAGACATGGAAACTGAAATAGAAAAATGTGAAAATTGACAAACACGACTAGTACCAGTGATAGTAAATGCGCTTGGAATGATAAAAAAGGAACAAAACAACGCATTTTAAAATCTCTGCAAATCCCGGCTTAAGAGATATACAAAATATTGTCTTGTTAAGTACAGTACACACACTAAGAACTTCGTCCATGTAAGGCTGGTGATGTTGTGGGAGTTAGAAAAACAAATATAATGTAACTATAACAACGCACCCCTACCTGCCTTAGGTCTTCCCGCTGGTTTGGTTGAGCGTGTGACTAAAGCAGAAATCGAAATAATAATAATAATAATAATAATAATAATAATAATAATAATAATACTCATCGATGGTTACGTGCATGTGGATTAAAGTCTGAAACTGAAGGCTTTATTCTTGCAGCACAAGACCAAAGTCTTTTCACTAGAAACTTTCAGGCAAATATTATAATATGGATCCAAAATGCAGGTTTTGTGATAAATACCAAGAAACAATAGACCACCTAATCTCAGGCTGTTCTGTGCTTGCTCCAAATAAATATAAAAATCGCCACGATAGAGTTGGGCAATATTTACATTGGACAATGTGCAAACATTATGGAAAATCTGTAAACAAACACTGGTATGAACATCACCCAGCACCGGTTACAGAAATAGAAGATGTCACCATTCTATGGGATTACACCATCTACACAGACAGAAAAATTGAAGCAAACAGGCCAAACATTATTGTTAAAAACCAGAAGGAGAAAACTTGTCTATTAATTGATATGGCTTGTCCAGCGGATTGTAACATAGCAACCAAGGAATTTGAAAAACTGTCAAAATATAAAGACCTGGAAATTGAAATAGAAAAATGTGGAAATTGAAAACAAGAGTTGTGCCAGTGATAGTAGGTGCACTTGGAATGATAAAAAATGGAACAAAACAACACATTGAAAGAATCCTTGGAAACCCCAGCTTAAGAGATATACAAAAAATTGTCTTGTTAAGTTTAGCCCACACACTAAGGAAAACTTTGTCTATGTAATGCTAGGGATGATAGGGAAGATAGAATAAAACATGAAATGGAGCCATAACACGCCACAACCTGCCTTAGGTCTTCCCGCAGGTTTGGTTGGTCATGCGACCATAGCAGAAATCGAAATATGATGAAAAATGACATAATAATAATAATAATAATAATAATAATAATAATAATAATAATAATAATAATAATAAAAATAATTGGGATTACAACGAGAATGACGTGCTTTTCTGAGGCCCCTGAAAACGTAACGTTTTTTTTTTTTTTTTTTACGTTAACATTAATTTCTCATTTCACTATATTAAACTATATTAAACATAAACATTAATTTTTCCCTTCGTATATAATTTTAGTTGTATGTTTCTTCTTTTAATGATCCTTAAATAGATTTATTAACTAGTTTTCTAAAGCAAGACAACGATAAAAATATGACGAAAAGCGTTAAAGTCTGTTCGATCGACGATATTCTTAGAAAAAATATGTAATAATTTTTCTTAGAAAAAAATTCTTTCTTAGAAGGAATATGTAATAATTTATTTATATTTGTTCGTTCATTTTATATATTTGTTTATTTTTCGATAATCTTATTCTCGTTGGATTTAATGAAAGAATAACACAGAATACAGTAGGCCAACAAATTATTTTTAAATTTTACGGTAGTAAACTCAAAGGTATGTCCACTTTTTCTTTCCTATTAAAAAAATTTTTGAGATTTTTTTTTTAAACGTAAACATTAATTTTGAATTTCACTATTTTAAACATAAACATTAATTTTTTCTTCGTATATAATTCAAATTGTATGTTTCTTCTTTTAATGATCCTTAAATAGATTTATTAACTAGTTTTCTAAAGCAAGACAACGATAAAAATATGACGAAAAAAAGCATTAAAGTCTGTTCGATCGACGATATTCTTAGAAAAAATATGTAATAATTTTTCTTAGAAAAAATTCTTTCTTAGAAGGAATATGTAATAATTTATTTATATTTGTTCGTTCATTTTATATATTTGTTTATTTTTCGATAATCTTATTCTCGTTGGATTTAATGAAAGAATAACACAGAATACAGTAGGCCAACAAATTATTTTTAAATTTTACGGTAGTAAACTCAAAGGTATGTCCACTTTTTCTTTCCTATTAAAAAAATTTTTGAGATTTTTTTTTTTAAACGTAAACATTAATTTTGAATTTCACTATTTTAAACATAAACATTAAATTTTTCTTCGTATATAATTCAAATTGTATGTTTCTTCTTTTAATGATCCTTTAAATAGATTTATTAACTAGTTTTCTAAAGCAAGACAACGAAAAAAAAAATACGACGAAAAACAAAAAAAAAATGTTCGATCTAGGATATTCTTTCTTAGAAAGAATATGTAATAATTTATTATATTTGTTCGTTCATTTTATATATTTATTTATTTATTTATTTATTTATATATATTTATTTATTTATTTATTTATTATATTTGTTCGTTCATTTTATATATTTATTTATTTTTCGATAATTTTATTCTCGCTGGATTTAATGAAAGAATAACACAGAATACAGTGGGCGAACAAATTATTATTTTTAAATGTTACGGTAGTAAACTCAAAGGTATATCCACTTTTTCTCTCATATTAAATTTTGAATTTTTTTTTGCAAGGACAAAGGTTAATAGTAGCAATAATTGTTTTTTTTTTTTTTTTTTTAACAATACTCTCTAAAGTGCAGTGATGTTTTTTTTTTTTTTTCTCCGATGAACGGCCGTTACATCCAAGTTTGTTTATTTTCTTTCAACCAGCGTCTCTCTCTTTGAATTTTTCTTTTTCTCAATATGAAATTCTGTTTTAATATAAACAGGATTTTTTATTTAGATATTAGGGAATTTTTTTTTTTTTTAATGAAAATCTGCTTTATTTTAATTTATCTGTTTGTTCTTTAAATTAACCTAAATAAAATCATCCGTATTATATTTCCTTTAGCTGTCGATATTTCGTAAAAATTTTTTTTTAACTATTATAATTTTCCTTAAAAACAAAACAAAACAAGAAAATAAATTAAATCCGATGAAAAACAATTTATATGGTATTATTTTATAGAAAGTCTACGTATTTATTGATAAATTTATTTTTATTTATTTATTGATTTAATTTACTTATTTAATTTATCTTATTATGATAATCCTATTTTTGACCAACGACTTTGTTGAAAAAATGAAAGATAAAGTGGACGAACAAATTATTACATTTTTTTTTTTTTTTTTTTTTCAAGAAACGTCTCTCTATTTGAATTTTTCCTTTTCTCAATATGAAATTTTGTTTTAATATAAACATGATTTTTTTTTTCTTAAGATATTATAAAATTTTTTTTTTTTTTTTTAAACAAACTACTCTAGTAATATTGATGTTTTGTTTCGTTGAGCCGTCTTTCTCCTTGAATTCCAATCGCGTCTATGTCAGATGTTGCTTGGCAGCCCATTTAGGAGAAGGAAAACTCCGAACAACCCGCAACTCAAGGTGTTAATCGTGCCGAGGAGTGAATGGCTACTGCGTTATGAGGTCACAAACGATTCCCTACAGGCTTCGGGACCCTGTTTGTAAAAGACCGTTACCCAACGTGCCGGGCAACTTTGGGTGGACTTTTGGACCCGTGCGTCACTCGTGGGAAAAACATGAAAAATACAAATAGAAATAAAAGTCCAGTATGGCTCTTCCAGTGGATAAACAGGGAGCCCGTCCTTCAGGAGGGAACCTACCTGAGGTCGAAAAATCTGCCATAGGAACAAACTCCTACACAAAGAATGAATCTTCAGGTCCCCACAACCAGGATAATCCTAATGATGGTCCTGAAAATTCACCAGCTAGATCTACAACCGTATATTAAAAGAAAGAAAAAATAAAATGGTCTCGTGAGGAGTACAAAGTCGTTATGACTGCATTTCATGAAGCGTTACTCAAACCTCAAAAAAACATGACTCGCCAAACATATGACATTTGGCGTGAAAAAGTTGGTCAAGCAAATAGAAAGTATATTGACGAAAATAAATTGGCCAATGTACGTAGGTACATTATTCGTAATAACCGACTAACAGAGGCCGAAATTCATGAAATTAAAAGAATTGTAACAAGAAGAGTCGAATCAACAAAATATGAAA
The DNA here is from genome assembly GCA_037127315.1 of Ascarosepion bandense. Lineage (NCBI taxonomy): Eukaryota > Metazoa > Mollusca > Cephalopoda > Sepiida > Sepiidae > Ascarosepion > Ascarosepion bandense. The sequence goes on from JBBBDQ010000515.1 coordinate 4,699,595, forward strand.
AGGAACCGGAACCAGAAATAAAAAGTAATAACATCAAACAAATCACAGGTCATAATGTAGAAACCGTGAAACACGCAAATCAATGCGAAGATAATGATGTAAGTTTAAAAGTGCTGGAAAGGTGTGATCTGAGTCTGAGTCAGTTAAAAGACAAAAATAAAACGAGTTCAGAACACATCGAAGATAATTATTTGACGGAAAATAAGAACAATATACAGGAAGCCAAGATAGAAATAAAAAAACATCTAAGTCAAATACAAAGTATTACAATGGAGGAACGTGAACAGCTCCCAAAATTCCAACCAACAAAACAAAACCTCCGAACTATTAAACTGTACAATGCAGCACTGAAATCAATACTGGATGAAGACCCGCATACAAATCTTAACGAAATAATATATGCATCAGCAACAGCAGCAACAAAAAAATTAAATATCAAAATAAAAACAAGGCAGTCTCGTAGACGTGAAGTTCCACCTTGGAAAAGAAAAATAGAAAAAGAAATAGAACAACTTAGAAGTGAACTATCAATATTGGATGAACTGAGTAGAGGAATAAATGTAAGAACTAGGAAAAGCAGAAGAGCCGTAAAAAAATATAACATCAAGAATGAAAATGACGTCTTATCAAATAAAGAAAAAATAAAGCAAAAAATCCAACTGAAGGCTCAAAGAATAAGACGCTATGAAAAAAGAGCAAGATTTTACAGAGAAAACAAGATTTTTCAGACTGATACAAAGAGATTTTACAGGGAAATAGGTAAAAAAAGAATTGAAGTGACAGTAGCCCCCAGAATGGAAGAAGTCACACAGTTCTGGGAAAAGATATGGGCTTGCCCTAAAGAACTTAGCAAGGAAGTACATTGGATTACGCAAGAGACAGAACGAATGAAAAATAAACCCGAACAGACATGGTCTGGAATTACAGAAGATGATGTTAAATATGCACTAAAAAAAACACACAATTGGAAATTCCCAGGCATAGATAAAATTCCTAACTTTTGGCTATATTATTTAAGCGCATCACATAAAATACTAGCCAAAGAACTTCAAGAAATGGTTGACGATCCCACTAAAATTCCTGCATGGTTGACAAAAGGAATTACATTTCTTCTACCCAAGAATGGTGACACAAAAAATCCGAAAAACTACAGACCAATTACATGTCTTCCGACAACATATAAACTATTAACATCTATTTTAACAAAGCAGACATATTTATTCTTAGAAAGAAATGACATGTTACCGCTTGAACAAAAAGGGTGCAAACGTGGCTGTTATGGTTGTAAAGACCAATTGCTGATTAACAAAATGATCCTGGAAAACTGCTACAGTACAAAGAAAAATCTTAGTACAGCCTGGATAGACTATCGAAAGGCATTCGATAATGTGCCACATGACTGGATTTTAAAGACTTTAAATATATACAAGATATCGCCCGTCATCATCAATTTCATCAAACAGTGCATGTCTATATGGAAAACAACCCTTTACCTCAATCATATAAATGGAACCTATAAGTCTGATGAAATAAACATCAAAAGAGGTATATTTCAAGGTGATTCTTTATCTCCCTTACTATTCTGCATATCATTAATAGCACTAACCAGTCAACTTAACAAGACAGAATGTGGTTATAAAATAGGACAAAAGAAAATAAGCCATCTATTTTACATGGATGACTTGAAGTTATATGCTAAGAATGATAATGAACTGGAAGGTCTTCTGCAAACTGTAAAATGCTTCAGCGAAGACATTGGAATGAAATTTAATTTGAATAAATGTGCTAAAGCTACAGTTTTACGTGCATCAATACAAGAAACATCCTCAATTAGCCTAGACCCTGCTGTAACAATAAAAGAATTGAAACCAGAAGAAGCTTATAAATACCTAGGTGTAAATGAGAGCGAAAACATTCACCATAAAAAAATGAAAGAAATAGTGCGTAAAGAGTACTATAGAAGGCTACGAATGATATTAAAAACTGAATTAAATTCACAGAACAGAGTTATGGCCATTAATAGCCTTGCAATCCCAGTTGTCCAATATAGTTTTAACATCTTAAACTGGACTCTAAACGACATCAGGCGAATGGATGCTAAAACAAGAAAGCTTCTTTCTAAGCATAAGATGCATCATCCAAAGGCTGATGTAGACCGTCTATACATACCCCGTAAAGAAGGTGGAAGAGGTCTTATTCAGCTGGAATTGTCATAGAAGACAACAACTATTGGCTTACTAACATACATAGAAACAACAAAGGATTGGATGTTACAATTAGTAAGGCAACATGAAGAAAGAAAGAAAAAATATTCAATAATAAAAGAAGGCAGTAAATTCAAACAAGATTTACAGTTAGTAGATTCTGTAGAAAAGCAGAACGGAAGCCAAGAAACCAAGTTTTTATTCTTGTGAAAACGAGGCTGTGCCTGCTAAAATCCCTCAGTTTATCTTACAGAATATATGTGTGCCTCAAGGATGTATAATACTCGAAACAAAAATAATGAAGTAAAAGAAAAAATACTATAAATTGTGTTTCATCGAACGTCTGTTGATTTCATTCGGTTTCCTCAGGTCAGAACGAATGACAAAATTGTGTGTAAGAGAAATGCGGTGCGACATTTTTAAAATATGAGGGGTCATGAATTACATTGGAAAAAACTATGAAAAGATCATAATAATAATATTTTAAATAAAAATAACTGAGATTAATAATTTGAACAATAATAAATGTAATTGCAGAAACCCTACAGAATGTCATTTGGAAAATACAGAATCCATTGTCTATCAATGTACTATTTCTTTTGTGGAAAACCCTATTAATGTAAATTTTTATGTGGATAGTACTAAGAACTCTCTGAAACAACGATTTTATCAAAAATCGTCTTCATTTAATGATAAATACAGGAATAGAACATCCCTATCGAAATATTATTGGTATCTAAAAGAAACAAATAAAACACCCAAATTAAAAGAGAAAATTTTAAATAAAGAATATATGTTTTTACATAACCCATGACCCTTGTGTCTATGTGAGAAGATTATTAAATTACTTAAGAATAAAAATAAAGATTATTAAATTATTTAAGAATAAAAATTTATTAAATAAACGTAATGAAATAAATGTTATTTGCAAACATTGCGAAATGTTCACCTTAGAATATGGTTAAAAAGATTCTTAATAAAAAAAATAAAAATGTTTTTTAACTTACATATATCTAATAATTTGTTTTATATTAAGAAAGAATAATAATTAAATGTATGTTAAAATAATTAAATTGATATTTAAATTTTTAATAATTAAATAGGTATATAAAAACTTGTATTATGATATAATATAAAATAATAAAATGAATTTCAAAATTTTTAATAAATCAATAGATATTTTAAAATTTTCTGTATAAATTAAGATTATTAGAAAATTAGACTAAAATTAATTCTGAATCGAAATAAAAATAGTATAATTACACTCAAACGTTTCTTTAAGTTTGATCAAAAATATAAAATGTTTTCTTTCTTTTTTTTTTTTCGTTTTAGAAAATGATGAGATACAGATAAAACTAAAAAGAAAAAAAAATGTAAAAATAATGGATATATCAATGGAATTGAAGTCTAGATAGAGGTTTTGATCAACTAACGCTTAAGTTAAGGTTGAAAGAAGAAATAATATATTCCCCAAAAATATAAACATTTTTCAAATTTAAAGTGAATCTCTATTCTGATTAGTTAAATTCAACACACACATAAATTTTTCTATCTTCTAACATTCATAAAAAACAAACGTATTTTTTCTTATATTCAAATGTAAATCATTTTAACAACAATGAGCTAACATTGCCTGATGACGCGCTGGAGTGGGGTGCGGCAAACTTATCTGTTATCTGGGGCCGGACATATTTCAGTATTATATATTTTAATTTTTCAGCTTCATATCTGTCCTCGGAATGAGACACACCCTACCCTAAGACAGAAACGCCTCTGATAGATGAAAATGCTTACCTGGCATCAGGTATATATATATATATATATATATATATATATATATATATATATATATACGACTTATTTTCCGCAATGTAAAATAGCAAAAGAAAAAAATGTTACACTCGTTGCCATATGGACAAGGTTCACATTCTGGTATTTGATGCTCCTTCCCACAAAGGCGGGATTTAGCACAAAGGTCTATTTTACCGTGGGAGTTTTCGGGCGCCTACACTCGAGCAAAAATTCCCGGTAGACATCGCATACGTGAGTTCGGGCTCTTTTCTATTTACCAAAAATCAAAGCTATGGCCTACTCTTACTATGTGCAAGAGGAACCCAGACGAAGTGAAACTTTCGTCTGGGTTCCTCTCGCACAGAGTTCGACTAGGTCATAGCTTTGATTTATTCGTGGTATTTCTCTCGCATTGATAAATACACGGACAAGGAAAATAAACAACAGAGACGATTATAAATAAACAAAATATAATATAAAGTAAATATGATACGCGTGTGTGATGTACTATTTTTAGCTATCAACTAACCCTGTTTCTAAGTCATTGTACACTTTATGTTAATTCAACTGTTGATTTCGTAAGCTCGCCAATGAGAAAGATAAATATCTCCGTTAGAGAGAGAAATAAGTAATAATTTATTGACAGTATGATTTAGTACATTGCCAATTAAGGGTGAATACGCAAGAAAGTATATATATATATATATATATATATATATATATATATATATATATATGTGTGTGTGTGTGTATGTGTGTGTGTGTGTGTGTGTGTGTGTGTGTGTGTGCACTTAAATAATCCTAATTTACAAATCAAAAGAAGTGAATTGATGACCACATGTAAACATAGAAATACATACATGCCCAAATACGTTAACCGGGAATAACATAGATTCTCCTATGTACTCTTTCTTTTTCTTTTCTTTTCTTTTTTTTTTTACACTTCAAAAATTATTTTCATTAATACCTTTCGATTGCTCAGAAAAAACCCACAGATAATCCTCCTTGACCCAGAGGCGCAAAAGGTGTAATCTCTGACCTAAAATACCTATTAATTTAAATCCTTATTTCACTTATAAGATTTTACCTTCCAAGTTCATATTTAAGTTTTAGTCCAAATAAAATTAATTTTAACAATTAAAAAATAGAATCCCAGTATTATAATATATAAATACCATGAAAAACACGAGAAACAAGAGAAATTCCCTGAATAGTCAGTTCATAAGAAGCACTTAATGATTTCATAGAGCATGAAAATTCTTGTCGTGCTATAGACATAGGATAATATATATATATATATATATATATATATATATATATATATATTATGATGACAATAAACTATAGTTATAAGTAATGCCATATTTATAGGCTAAAGCCGATGAGATACAGCGTATTTAGATTAAGCAGAGTAGACTCTTGAGTTTCGAAAGCAATCTTTGTTATACATACATACATATATATATATATATATATATATATATATATATATATATATATATATATATATGCATTTAGGCAGCAAGTTTTCTCTTTGGTTTGTCAGATTAAATAATTTGCAAACATTGCGTCTGCTTTGCTTTTTTGTAATAAAATCCGTTCGTACTTATGGATAAATACGAAAGATTTTTGCAATTTATGTATATATATATATATATATATATATATATATATATATATATATATATATATATGGCATTTTTTACCATAACTTTCTCGAATATATATCAGAAAATTATGGTCGAAAATACCAAAATACTATCTTAATGACACTATCAAAGCATTTTGCTGTAAGAGAGGCACTATATATCAAACACTTATCTTTTACCATTAACCTTATACTATTTAACAGTGGAAATAAAGTTTTGAAAATTTCTTAAAAAAAGTTTCTCACGCCATTTCCAGTCGTGCATCTGATGTAATAGCTTTTAAGGAATGCTTCTCTTCAAAAACACGAAATAGATTATGCTACACTCAAAATATGAGGATAAAATAACAACATCGGAAAGATAACATCTCTGAGAATGGCCAGTAAAGTGACATTCCCTATCTCCAGCAAAAAAGAAGCATGTAAGATTAGCTAGAAAAAAGTTTGAAAAAATTAATGAAATATTCCTTGTCGGTCGTTTTTAACGAAACATGTTTAAGACTGTTTCCCAAATATACAGTAATATATCAATTGAGAATAGATACATCAAATCACATATATAACATAATACAGAAGAAGGAATTAAATCACACATATATAAAACAATTAACAAGAAATTATGCACACACAAAAAAGAGAAAGGATATACATGCACAAAACATACACAAAACAGAATTAATCACACACACATGCACCAAACAGAATCAATCACTTACACATTATTTAGGAAGGAATATATTCATGTATTCATACACAAAAGAAGGGGGTAGAAAAGGAAAAAGTAAAGAGAAAGGAGACAGAAACATATACCATCACAAAATTTAGCTAACACAAAGTAATTTAGAAATATTTTTTAAACTTAAAATGTTTTTTTTATTACAAAATTATTGTTTGGACCGTAGAAAAATAAAAGTAACAGTTAAATTTACGTAAATTTTTCTAAAGATAGTTTTCAAAACTATCTTTAGCAAACATAGAAAGATAGACATATACAACACGAACACATAGACACATTCACAAAAAATAAAGAAGGGGTGAAAGAAAGAGAAAAATAAATGGATGAATTTAAAAAGAAAAACTGATGACTGATCTTACATATACATTCACAAATATTAGCTGACTGAAAACTTTTAAATAAACCTTACCAAAGAACTTTTAAAAATATTTCTCCTTTATAAAAATCTTTTCCCAACAAAATTTATTCTTATAAAATACCTTTATAAAAGAAAAGAGGTTTAAAGCGGTTTAAAGAGATCTCTCTCTCTCTCTCTCTCTCTCTCTATATATATATATATATATATATATATATATATATAGGGATAAACTTATATAAAATAGTGAGATGTATTGCAAATAGATATGAAATAATATGAAAAAAATACTTAAATATATAAGATTTGTTAATATTTTAGCATTAAAGTCAGTATAAAATGATCGCGTTTTGAATCCTGTTAGAAGCAAAATATTTCCTTGGGGATTGTACAGTAAATATTAGGTGCGTATTTTAAGAGGACTTTGATCTTGCTTTTCCTTAGGACGAAAACAAATATGTACGATGAAAATGTGTTGCCAAAGGGAAGAGAAAACGGAGACAAAAGAAAGTGAGCAAGAAAAAAAGAAAGAAAGATTACAAGAAGGTGAGAGAGTATCAAAGAAACAAATCAAATGAAAAACAGAATAGGGGAGTGAAAGAATGAAGAAAGTTCTTGAAGGAACTTTACTAGAACATCATGGATAACGAAGATTAGATGGCAAAAAAACAGAATGGCAAAGAATTAGAAAAAAATAGAAAATGTTAGCCAATAATAGAGAAAGCAACAACGAGAGTAAGTGACTAAGAAACGAATAGAATGAGAAAAAAGAAAGAAAGAAAGAAAGAATTAGAGTGAGAGAGTAAAAAAATAAAGAAAGAAAGAAAATCGGAAAGAAAAAAGAAAGAAAAAAGAAAACGAGTTGATAAAGAAAGAAAGAAAAAGAGAGAGAGAAAAAGAAATAAAAAAGAGATTCGAGACAGAAAAGAAAGAAAGAAAGAGAGTCGAGAAAGAAAGAAATAAAAAATTAAAAACAGACAGAAAATCGAGAAAGAAAGTCGTGAAAGAAAGAAAGAAAGAAAGAAAGAAAGAAAGAAATCGAGAAAAAGAAAGACATGAATAGAAGGAAAAAGAGTATAAGAAAGAGAGTCGAGAAAGAATGAAAGAAAGAAAATCGAGATGAAAGAAAAAAAGAAAAAGAAAAGAATGAAAAATAGAATAAAGGAAGAAAGGAAGAAAGTCAGTATGAAATAAAGAAAAAATAGAGAAAAGACCGAAAGAAAAAAGCCAGGAAAATGAAAACATAAATAAAGTCAAGATAAGAAAGAAATTGCTCGAAACAAAAAGTGCATAATAAAATGAAACGGAACCCCCCTACCCCCCACCCCAAAAAGATAAAGAAAAAAAGAAAAGGAAAATCGAATCGAAAGAAAGAAGAAAAGAAAAAGTAAAGTTACTGGAAGAGGTAATGAAATAAAGAGATAATAAGAAACAGCTAAAGGAAAACACACCGAAATAGAAAGAAAGAAAGAAAGAATGAAAGAAAGAAAGAAAGAAAGAAAGAAAGAAAGAAATTTGAAAAAATTAGAGCAAAGAAAAACAAGGAAGAAAGTAAAGTTGACGAAAGCCGAAAATTCCTTCATTATTATTGGTGATGTGAATGAAAGGCGACTATGTGAAATGAGATGAAGTAAATTCGGTTGGTAAACATTATTTCAAAGTTCAAAAGACAAAAAAAAGAGGACGAATGAAATTACAAGAGAATAAATTTGTTTACTTATTTGCTATTTACTAAAAAGCACTTTGAAAAGTCCTCCGAAATAATGCGTTATGCAATGTTAGCTTCATTCATGTTTTTTTCTAAATTTTAAAATCCAGTAAAATTATTCTAGGAATATCACTGAAGCTGATTAAAGAAAGAAAAAGATTGACACATAAAATTAAAACTTTTCGCATTTAAGCAGAAAACACTGTTACATCACAACGGAAATATACAAGAAGTTTCGTCAGTTGCGTTTTGAAAATTCTCAACAGAAATAATAAATCAATTTTTCGATATATTTAACTGCATTTTATTAAAAAGTATAAATTATCGTTTGGAAGATAAAGCCCACAATCAAGCAAAGAAGATTAAAACATATTCTTCATGTGATTTTTATATTAAGACGAAATTATAAAAGATTACCGAAAAGTTATTTTCAAAAATATTACATCGCTTTGTTTCCAGCGAAATATTTCTTTACCAATGTCTTGAATGTTAAGAAGCCACCAAGTTTATTACAAATATGCGTTTATTCTTTTAGATATTAATTAGCACTGAATTGTTGTTCCAATTAAATTAGGTGAAATTGTCAAATGTAACCGCCAGTTTTACTCCAACAGTTTTTCTTTTCTCGCACTTCCAGCCTGTGGAACCCCCTTCTGTTTATGTTTCCCTTGATGGCTAAAATCTTCAAAAATTTAAATGCAACATCAACTGCCATCTTCTATTTTTTTGAATCCCGTTCATGTTTTGTGCTTTCTTCAATACCCACTGTACCCAGTCTTTTTGCTCACTATAACCCCTTGCATACTAATATAGAACTTTCGGTTACATCTCTCAATTTCAACTGTAATGTAATAAAACCTTGCTCTAATCTAGTCTAGTCTTCTTCTTTTATATGTTGTGTTCCTTTAGGACCTAGGAGATCATGGCCTTTCACATTTTCCTGTCCCTTTTAACACTTAATATATTTTCTCTTGTTATTTCTCCCACACCCTGTCCTGCCATTCATTTACTTAAGCGCATCAAGTATGTGACTGATTTTTCCCCGTTTCACTCTTTATCTCTATCTGTACTGTGAGTATCAAATTTTCCAAGCCTTTTTTCCTCGTCAAGTTATCCAGAAATTTTCAATTGTGTATTCCTATAATTTACCTTTTCGTTTCCATTCTCTCCAAAACTTTGCAGGTTGCTCAAATGTTCGGTCCATGGTACACTCAGCATCCTTCTGTAGAATCACATTTCTGTTGCTTCGAGTCTCTCGTTTATCTTTGAGGGGATTGTCCAGTATTCGGTGTCATACAAGAGGGCAGATATCACGTAACCGTTCAGTATCCATTTCTTTGTTTCCAACGATAATTTCTTGTCTCTCAACACTCTACTTATCTTTTGAAATGCTTCATTGACCATCCGAATACGCCTTTTGATCTCAGTGTCGCACATTCGGTCCTTTGTTAAAACACTTCCTATGTAACTAAATTTACTGCGTTAAAAAAACTGACATCATTTAAAGTGCGAATAACTGAGTAACTGCATGTTCTAGGTAAACGAAACTAAAGCTTTATGTTGAACATTCTCCCGACCTATAATATAATTCTCTGCCTAAATTCCTCTCGGCTTGTAGGATGAGATGAAATATAAACCTGTCCTTTCACATACCCAATAGGAAAAAAATCACAATGTGTCAAGTCAGGTGAACGTGGTGGCCATTTGAATTGCGCATCATCATTATCGCTGGTGCGCCCAATCCATCTTCCTGGTAAATTCTCATTGAAATAAGCTTGCACTGAGGTTGCACTTTAGGCGTAAAACAAGCCACAGCGTGTTTGACAGGAGCCGTACAAGCGACTTGACGCGTGCTGTGTCACAGGTGGTATGCATATTGGAGATTTCTGATAATTTGTGAAATCGAATATAAAATCTACATTCCTTTGAATATCTTATTCGAATTTTGTTCTAATTATTCTATTGTTCAAAATAAAGCCTGTTTAATTTCGTTTACATAAGAGAAATAGTTACTAACATATTCACATTTTAAAAGATATCAATTTTGAAATGACTCTTTGTAATAGGGTGATGCTATTTTATTCGCCAATGTATGAAGTAGGCTTGTTCAAATAGTCTTTGAGGTGCGGATCACACACTTTCACGGTATTTAGAACAGAAGTAGAGGTTTATTACATGTTTCCTACTTCTAAAGTATTTCAGTAGCCTTTGCATGTAGTGACATCATTGCTTTGCTGTGGATGAATTGATGAATAAAACCTAGGCAAAGCCATGATATACAGGGTGACATTCTGGAAGGGCTTTCGTTTGAGTTGCTACAGAGGTAGGATTAAATTGTTCAACTCAATCCACACCTGTACAATACATACTTGATACTGAAAACTTGTTACTTTCAAATAATTCTAGTTATGTTTATTTTATTCCACGTTTATTAAACTTAATGCTTTCCAGTCTGACCTCGAGAGTTTAATAGAACCAAAAGCTTACGAGGAACACTAAAATTGCAGTATACAGGACATTCATCGTCAAAGCAGTCTTGGAGCCTCTACATCAGACAGCCTCAGCAGTTTTCATTTTTACTGCCTGAGACATATTCTGGACATCAATTAATCTGGCCGGGTCCCAAATGCCGTAGTTCTCGCCTGTGCCTAATTACCTAGCCTATATGGCCTTCCCCAACAACTCCGGCTATATTAGCTTGGTCATGTACACTGTATTTTGGACGTGAGGATTCCGAAATTTCTTCTACACGATTCACTGCTCATCGTCACGAGGGAACGTGGGTCATCTCATCTTCGCTTCAAGAACGTCTGCAAAAGAGGGCTGTTGACATGGACTCGAGAGGTGGTAAGGTGTCGTCAATGAACTCGCACGTTGGAAACTCGATTTATATCGAGGAAAAGAAGAAACGAAGGTTTGCGTCCGGGGAGAACCGTATAACACAACCTCTAACTGAGTCAAGCCAACCGTCCTAACCTTTGTGTTGTTGATCTCGAATTAGTCAAAGCAGGATTGCTTGTTGTCAGTTGACGACGACGCGAGAGATCAGTATATAATGAAAACAAGATTTAAGACCGCAACGACACGGTGTAAATATATATATATATATGTCTATCGAATAAATACAAGATTACAAGTATGTCAAATAAGTGACGAAAAACAAATAGCAGTTGGCTGGTATTTCAGTAGCACGATAATATTCATGTTGTATTATTTCCACAGGAAGATGGTTTATTTAACTTCCTGTTGGTTGAATTTGGACTGACCGTCTCTTGCAATACATGTTAACAATTCGGCTACTTTACCCGATAAAAATAATTGTATTCTTCGATTTTAGAGAAGTCTCTTCTCATCTGAAAAATCATTTAAAATTAATACCAGTCATCTAAAAATACGATTACAAAGCATACTCAATAGTAAAAAACTAAGCAACGTCCGGGACTAACACCTTCACATGCATTCGTTGCAATCGAGACTGTCACTTTCGTTACAGCCATAGTATTTTTTTAACCAGAATTTTTATTTTATGTATTGAAAATATTTCACCTAATCATTCGGTTTCGAATTTCAGTTGAATTCTTTGCATTCCCTTACGCGCACATACCCTTAGAAAAGGTATGAGTCCGTCGTTTCTCCTTCCAGCTATAGGTCAAATAGCAGGACAGATTAGGTTTTAGAGCCTTGATTCGCAACCAATCTACCGCAAAAAAGAAATGGTAACCTCTTGCAGGAACGTTTTCTGCCCAGTCAGTCATGTCTCGAAAGAGACACGATCACTCAAGCGTGTATCTTACCTGAATGACTGAATCAAGATGACATTTGTAATTAGTACGATACAACTTAAATAGACTGGTACACTCAGAAAAACTAGGGAAAAGTCTATTTAGAAATTATTTTTGTAGATTCTTCTTCTACATTCAGTGTCCTTTTATAACACCAGTAATCATGGCTCTCCACAACTTCCTGTCCATTATTGCCCTGTGTAATGTTTATATCCCTAATCCCTTACACATACTCGTTAGCCAGGCCATGCTCTCTTTTCCTCTGCTTTCTTTTTTTTCAACATGTCCTGTGAGTGTTAATGTTTTCAAAGTGCTCATTGACCTAATTTTACTCATTGACCTAAATATTTGATTTGACTCTTTCTGATTGTAAGTATAATTGTAGTTTTGTTTGCTTTTTTTTAAAGCTTCATCTTTGGTCACATTTTTCTGTTGCTTGAAGTTTCTTTTTAATCTGTGAGAAGATTGTCCAGCATTCAATGCCATATTGTAGGATATTACATATCAGTTTAGCACGCTTTTCTTTGTTTCTAATGAGATTTTTTTTGTTTCTTAATACTTTGCTTAGTTTTTAGAAGGCATCTCCGGCATTAACTGCCATACGAAAGGAATTATGTTACGTTACAGTTCTGTAATCTTTTCTTTGTTTCTAATGTGATTGTCATGTTTCTCAATACTTTTCCTATCTTTTGGAAGCCATCTTTGGCATGCACTGCGATAGAGAAAGACTAATATTACGTAACAATTCTGTAATTTTTCTTTGTTTCTAACGAGATATTTCTGTTTCTTAACGTAGGATACTGTTGTCATATCTGGTCAGGCGCTCCTACTATTCATCTCGGTGTTCTCGATGGGCTCCAAAGGAGAATCTGTAATGTGAGAGGTCCCAACTTGGCAGCTCGACTCAAGCCACTTTCTCACCGGCGGGATTCCCTCTGTCTATTCTACAAATATTTTTATGGCTTCTATTCCGACGAACTTAAATCACTGGTGCCCCTTCCACAAGAATTTACTTGTGCAACCAGACTGGCAACAAAGTCCCACTCATTTACAGTTAGATCAACTAAATGCAGCCCACAACTCTACCCCATCAGCTTCTTTTCTCTCACTTTCCGCCTGTGAAACTCACTTACATATACTTGCTTGTCTGACGGCTACAACCTCCAGGAATTTTAATGCAATGCCAATACCCATCTCTTATCCACTCGACTCTAGTCCTTACTTCATCACGCACAAATATTATTCTTTACATTTCTACCTACCTTCGCAACTGTCTTCACACCTGTCTTCCCATCCTTCTCTTACCCTTTCTCTGACAGCCCCTGTAACTGGTTCGTCTTTCTCTTCACTCTCCTCCTGACTAAAACTTTACTCTTATATAGCTTCATGCGCATCAGTAACAGAACCGCCTTGTTTGGGGTGAGACGATGAAAAATATTTTGTTTAGCTTTTAGAAGGCATCTTCAGCAATCGCATCCATATAGAAGGACTGATATTACGTAAGAGTTCAGTACTATTTTCTTTCTGTTTAACGAGATTTTTCTGTTTTTTAGTACCTTTCTTATCTTTTGGAAGCCAACTCCCGCATTCACTATCATATAAAAGGACTGATATTACGCAACAGTTCAGTACTCTTTTCTCAGATTTTTGTGGATTAGCATTGTTTAAACCTGTTGTAAGTTATGACACTCTACAGGATATAAGACATTTTAATGGAGTCACTAATAACAATATTGTGTTAAATTGATCTTTGACTATTACGAAATAGGCTGGTCTACAAGTAAAAATACGGATTTTTTCGTGGAATAATTTTTGCAGTTCATTAGACTTTTCTTGGGTCACCACATCTCTCAAAATTGAAAACTTTGATTTCTTATATATTAGGTTGGCCAGAAAGTCTTGACTCATTTAGGAAGCGGATAGAAAACAACAAAATTTTATGGCGCAACACCAACATTTAATCTTCAAAAGAAAATGCATCATTTTCGACGTTCTTATGTCATCATCCGAAATTTCTTCTAGATACCTGTCTACTGACTTTGAATAAAAAGAACTATAAACAAGGTTCCTTTAGTTTATCAAAAAGGTTGAATCGCTGGTCACGTAATAAATGTGCCATTGGGTGGTATTGATATAGTCACAAGGAGCAGCATCGGGAATGAATGGTGGATGTGGAAGAATTTCAACACTATCCATTTTTGTTTAAACTTCTCCTTAGTCAACCTGGCAGTGTGTCGTCTCGCATTTTCTTACTGAAATAAAGTTTGTCCTCGATTGAAAAAAGCATGATGCTTTTTCTTTAGTTTGCTTTACAAAAGCTCTAGCTGCTGGCAATAGCATTGATGGGGTGTCCGTGTGGAAGAACCTCAAAATGCATACTGCTTGTAAATTCTACCAGACATGGATCAATCTTGTTTTCTTTCCACTTTCTAATAAAGTCAGGACTTTCTCGCCTACCTAATCATTAGAATCGGGGTTTTATTTATAATATAAATAAAAATGCAAATAAAATTTTAATATGTATTTCACTTAGCACTGTGTTTACATCATTTTTATTTACATGTTTTTATTTCTTGAACTTTTTCAACTTTTTAGCGGGTCCATTTTTTTTCAGAAGCATCCGCACAAAGATCGGATAATAATTATTTTTCTGAAATGAAGAATAAACAACTCACCATCTATAGTAAGCAGTATCTATAAACACCTGAAGAAGACTCGAGATAAAAACATGTTATGAGGACAATAGTTCGAATGAAAATAAATTGTAGCTTCTATTATTCTCCGTTTATTAGACATATTTACAATAACGTATTTCGTACAGTGTTATTTTATATATATATATATATATATATATATATATATATATGCTCTGTTTAATTATAAACAATAGAGTATCTACTCAGATACGTGTATCCATTATGTTCAAATGTTCAAACAAATTATATATATATATATATATATATATATATATGTGTGTGTGGGGGGGGGGTAGGTTTTGAAGGCTATCACAATGCGTTTAGTAAAATAAAGAAAGATAAAGAAGGTGTTGGTATTATCTATTTATTTATCATTAATATTTCGAGATCAAAGTCTCATCTTCAGAATGATAAATGATG
This sequence comes from Ascarosepion bandense, assembly GCA_037127315.1. Classification (NCBI taxonomy): domain Eukaryota; kingdom Metazoa; phylum Mollusca; class Cephalopoda; order Sepiida; family Sepiidae; genus Ascarosepion; species Ascarosepion bandense. The sequence goes on from JBBBDQ010000515.1 coordinate 4,714,935, forward strand.
GGACGTAAAATCAAGCTCTCCTATATATATATATGCCTGTGCTGGCAAAGATATAAATTTAAAGAGGCGCATTCTGTATATATCATTAGTAGCGGTTTAACCCGGCGTTGCTCGGGGTTTTTAGTGATTATGTTGAAATCATAAGGTCAAGTGCTTATTCAAAAAGCTCCAGTATGAGGTTGTCGTCACGCATACGTTAACAAAAATGCGAAGTAAGGATTGATTTTTGTTGTGTTTGTAAAACGGGATTCACGTTTGGTCAATTTTCCTAATAAACGGGAATGATGTATGTACAATTATAGGAACGGGTCAAGCGTTACGGGAGCCTGTAATGTGATGCAATGATATTCTGACGCAGAAAAAGTGGATACATTGTCCCTGCAACGTCGGAGGGGATGACTCCTTGTAGAAATTGTAATGGCATATGATAAGCTAGAAGCTACAAAAAGACCCGATTTTGTAGGAATACAACTAAGCGTTCCGAAGAAATATACGATCGCAAAAATCATCATTTTTCATTAATTTTTGCCGCACTCTGTGTGTCAATTGTAATTTTATTTCAAAGCATCGAACCTTGATCTACCAGTGACTCGATTTTTGTTGATTTTGAAAGATGCGTCTTGGAAAAATGCATAAAAGTTCGAAAAAGACCACTCGAAATTATGTTTGTCGTTGATTTTTGACGAACCCTGTATATTGCTTTAAAACACTTTTGTGTACATCAAAGATTATGAGCTTGATCTACAAGTTACCCGTTTTTGTTGAATTCTCTTACGTCGTCTCGAAGAAGAGTGCGTAAATTCTAAGCGTTTCGGTGGTTTTTGCCACATCCTGTAAATCGATTCCAAAAATGTTTGTGTACATCAAAGATTCATATCATGTTCAACAAGGGGCCCAATTTTTGTTGAAATCGGACCAAGGGTTTTGGAGGAATAGGATCCGTTAGAATGAAGACACGCAGACACACATACACATAGATATATCCATTATTATAAATCAAGATTAAATTTTTATTTTTTAAAATTGTATAAAACTATTTTTCTCTATTTAAATCATTTTGAAATATAAAAGAAAAAATGTGTTTTCGTACGCAGAGTAGAGATGCGAAAGACAAATTCTCGTCTAGATGACGCCAAAATGAAAATAACACATCTGATTTTAACAGATATATTTAGCAAAATTATATAAAATATCTTGAAATGCTAATGAGTTAATTTATTCAATAAATTCTCCATTGGCTTCAATCACGGCTTTTAAGCAACATTTCCTGAAACTTTTTGATCTGTCTCCATGTATAAATTGTTGAATGCGTCATAATCTTTGCTTGCAGTTCATCCTTCAAAAGTGATCACTCTAAACCTCTTCGTAATCGCTTTTAGAATCATCGAACTTTTCTGAATCCTCTGCACTATCCTTGACACACAAACAACTGATCCTGCTCACTGGGAAGTCGACAAAACAACGCGTATGCGTGAAGTTAAAAGCATAAAATAGCAACAATTTATGAATTGTACCCTGTAGATACATCATTATAACTGCGTGAAAGTCAGAAATCGTTTCTGATTATCGATATTGTAAAAATCAAACGATGCCAAAATGGTAGAAAATCGATTTACTTTCAATTCTGACAACAAGTGTTGTGGCTTAAGAAATATCTAATAAATCTACAAATATTTTTTCCACAAAAAGTGTTTCCGTATACTTTACGAGTGGATCAATCAATTGAAACGACACGGCAAACTCTTTCAGCCTACTTTTGGTGTATTTCAGTTGGCAATAAGATTAAGCTAATAATTTACTAAATATATGTAATTTATCCATCATTGAGAAACGTAGATCTTTAGTTATGTTATATAACCACTTCGACGTGTATATACTTGAATCAAAATGTCGAGGAATAAACCGTTGCTTCTTCGTCGAAAATGAGCTACAATACATTCGGCAAGAGTACGCCCAAACCAAATCGTGATTATCTTTTCACACTACAAAATGACAGATATCAATACTTATATATATAATATTCAATTATATTTCATTCGTTTTTCATCGATGATTTGTTCTGGAGTGGGTTTGGTCTGCGTTGCCAGCACACACGCAGACAAGCAGCCAGCCATTTACTGCCCGCCTGGCTTTACCCAGTTCCTCTCTGAGCTGTTTCCCTCTCAGCTGCTCTCTGCAACTTCTAACTCAGTTCTCAATAATATGACAACTGACGTCATTAAATAGTTGCCTCCCGACACCTGGAACTTCCGGTGCATATTATATCTCATTTCAGGCGCTGACCTTTTTGACCCCAGTTAATCAAATCAAATACAGAATTCGCCAGCTGCATTTTCACACCCAGTGACAGCTCCCTGCATCACACAGTGCAAAATAAATTTCTTGGCAAAATTCCACACAGACTAAGATATTATTTAACAATTCCGTAAAAATCCTATCATTTTTCACTTGCAATCATGAATGATCCCCAGCATTAATGCACACCGTCCAAGATATTTTTCTAACAGTTAGGTTAAATATTAAGAGGCATTAAAATCTCTGAAACAGTTATTGGTCTGTTTGACTTGAGTTACTGGGAGTAGCGGATTATCACTGTACAGCTTTCGTTTCTTTCTCAAACATCAACGTACTCATCTCTTCTTCTTCTAAGTGCTGTGTCCCTTCAGGACGTAGGCGATCATGATCTTCAGTAACTCCCTATCCCTTGTAGTACTTAACAGCCATTCGCCTGTTACCCTTCCCAAATCCTGCTAGCTATTCATCTACTCAAGTCCTTCATGTATGATTCGCAGTGCTTCATCTTGTCTCTTCTTCGTCATGTCCAAGAAACTTCAGGTGTCCCTTCCTGATGATAAGTTTAATTTTCCTTTTCGTTTACATCCTCTCCAAAACCTCGTCGTTGCTAACATGTTCTGTTCATGGTAATCTCAGTATCCTTCTGTAGAACCACATTTCGGTTGCTTGAAGTCTTTCTTTCATTTTTGATGAGATCGTCCAGCATTGGCTGTCATACTGAAAGACAGGCATTACGCATCATACTCTCTTCTTTGTCTTCCAAAAAATTTTCCTGTCTCCTAATGTTCTACTCGCTCTTTGGAAACGCATCCTTGGCCATACCAATGCGCCTTCGGATCTGAGTGTCGCACTTACCGTCCTCTGTTAGAACACTTCCCAGGTATTAATTTTTTTGTATCTGGTTGATTTCAGTATTCCGACATTTAGTTAACATTTTGGACTCCTATTTTTACTGATGGCCATGTATTCAGCTTTCTTATAGTTTATGTTTAGTCCTTTCATTAGTTACCTTCTCTAGGAAATCTTGCAGTTTTCTTTCAGTGGCCTTTATCAGCAATGTATCATCAGCATATTTCAATTGTTCAGGTTGTGGCCGCCAATGATAAATCCTTGCAGGACTCTATATATCTCAGAATTGCCTCGCTGTATAGGTTGAATAGATCTAGTGAGAGGACACATCGTTGTCTTAAATCTTTTACTTTTTTTTATATCTATTGAACTCATTGCCCATCCGTTTACAGGTGGCTTGCTGCCAGTACATGTTCTTTGTTGTTATTATTACTTAAAGCAAATTTGAAAACAATATGCAGATTAATTTTACTTGATTATTTTAATGCTTCATGCAGTAATTGAAAGCGCAAAACATTTTAAGGGCAAATCTGCACTTTTGTACCCGAAAAAATTAGATTTTCCTTTGACCACGCTGTTATTTTAATTGTTTTTAATTCTTGACGATGTTTATTGCTTTAAAAAACGATTAAAAGAAATTTCATAAAAACTAAACATATGAAAGTAAATTTATACATTTACTATGTTTTTGAGAATTTACAACAAAAATATTAAACACTATTTATTTATTTGATTGTTTATTTACAGCATTCTAAAAAGTAATAAAATTAGAAATAATGCAAGCAATATTCATCATTTATCAATTTACAAAAAAATAAATGTGAAAACACTTTTATTAATAAATTTATAAACATTTAGTAAGTTTATAAAGATTTTGTAAAATATCTGAAACGACTATAAAGAAATTCTTATTATTTACCATTTCATAAAGTCCGGATAAATTGACATTAGCTGATGTTTTGGTAAGCTAAACATCAGCTCCAATAAACAATATATGAAATAAATAATGTAAATAAAAGATCTAATGAATAAATAGGGCTTAAACAGATTGAATACTTATTACCTCATGTTAAAGCACGTAATAAATGTGTTATATTAAAATTTAATGCATATAAACAGAACCAACAATCGTGGAAAGTGGGACGACAGCCTTAGCAAAGACAGAAAAACTGCTAGAGATCACAAATGATTACCCATTTCTAGACGGAATCCGTCACTTAAAAGAAGACGAATCATTCTTTTTGTTATAACTTTACGAGCGGCGAAGCAAAGTGTGGAAACGACGATCCGATGCCAAATTCTTTTGCGTTCACTTTTTTCACTAATTTTCGAGGGCAGGGTTCCTTAGCCAGTGTGCCCGCGTGCACCAATGCACTCTAAATAGTAACAAGGTGTGCACCAAATCAAGTGAATAAATTTATATTATTTCAAAAAAATGTTTTTATTTTTAAAAAGCTAGAGACACTAGCCACTTTGAAATGGTTTAATCCCTCTAACAGAGGATCAATTAACAATTTTGAAAGATAACCGGTGTTATTATTTTCCATCTGTAAACACTGATCGTAACTTATAAACCAAACAGTATGAGGTGTCCATTGATCAATCTTGGATTTCGATTAAAGACGAATATCCTTCCATAACTAATAAATCATTGAATATTTTATTGTAATGTTTTTAATCATGCCTCTTCGAATGGCCAATTTTAATTGTAAAAACAGATAAAATATTAAATATATTGTTGAGTAAATGAGAGTATACGTATCACATATAAAGACTAATATTAAAAAAACTGCCAAAGCATTTCTAGCACGAGTTTCAGGCAAACATACTAAAGTATACCACATATTTTTATCAATGCGTATTTCAAGAGACTTCTTTATTATTTTTTCTAGTTCCAAACTTCATGACTGATTTTTCCTGATTTAAATTTAAATTGCGTTACATTGTTTAATTATTCCACAAATGCGCCTGGAAATAAAAAAAAGTTGAGAAACAATGCCCTATTAAATTAATTTATCTATTTACCTGGTATGGATTGAATAACAGATTAGACAAGGTTCCCTAGCCTTTCGTATCAGCCACTTCAATAACCTAAGCTCTAAAGCAAGTGGTGGTGGACTTCCCCACGCGTTTCTCTAATAACCCTAACGGCTCTATCGAAGCTGCTCGTCGAACCAAAACAGGCGCCTTTTCGCCTCAGCACGGAACAAGTGTAAAAAAGTACTGAACGAAGCTAAGAGGGCATTTGCTACCAGAATGAGGCAACGCATAGCATCCTCTAAGTTTGGCTCCAAATATTACTCTGCAAAAGCGTGCTCAACAAAAGCAAGACTTCAATACCCCCACTAATCAATGAATTTGAAGTTCTCACCTCCCCAGCGGACAAGGCTGAATGCTTTGCCCGTAGATTCTCCACCAATTCGACACTGGACTCGTTAGGAATACCTACACCCGACTTCCCACTCAGAACTAATGCTCAACTAAATAACGTCCACATTACACCCTCGCTGGTCGCCAAGATAATTGCACAACTTGACCCACACAAAGCGAGCGGCGGTGACGGAATACAGTCATAGTACTGAAGAAATGTGCCCCAGAACTCTCCTCTGTCCTCTATAAACTCTATAACCTCTGCATATCTGCTTCCTGTTTTCCTGCCTGTTGGAAGTCCTCCTGTGTAGTTCCTATATTTAAGAATTCTGGCGAACCCTCAGACCCCGCCAATTACCGTCCTTTTAGTCTCCTTCCGATCTTTGGCAAAGTTTTCGAAGCCATTATCAACGCCGAGGTGATTTCAGCATCTCATGGCCCACAGGCTTCTCTCTGACAAACAGTACGGGTTTCGCTTCACCAGGTCTATTGCTGATATGCTAACGACCATTACCGAGTACATATACCGGTCACTTGACAAGAATGGCGAAGCCCGAACCGTTGCCTTGGATATCTCCAAAGCGTTTGACAGGGTCTGGCATGCTGGCCTCTTGTGCAAACTGCAGAGCTATGGGATAACTGGACATCTGTTTGACCTCATCCAGTCATTCCTCTCTAACCGCACATTGAAGGTGGTATTAAATGGGCATGCCTCCCAAAACTACCATACGAACGCGGGCGTCCCTCAAGGTTCTATCCTAGGTTCCACGCTCTTTCTGATCTACATTAATGATCTCCCCGACGCCATTAGATCCCAAGTTGGCATGTATGCCGATGACACAACAATCTACTCTCGTATCGATCAAAAACCAGGTGTGGGCGACAAAGCGAACCTTGCTGCCGTGCTTGAAAAGGACCTCCAATCCGTAGTGGCCTGGGGTAGGAAATGGCTAGTAAATTTCAATGCTTCTAAAACGAAGCTGTTATCAACTAACCACCATAAACAATCGCATCTACCTCCCATTAGCATGGGACAGGCTAGCCTCCCAGAGAGTAAAATACTACGCCTCCTTGGCCTTACACTTTCGGCGGACCTCAAATGAAATGACTATATCGAATCCATTGCCAAATCTGTTGCTATGAAAGTCGGCTCTCTGTGCAGGGCCCGGAAGTTTTTCCCACCTGAATCTATTCTGCACATATACAAATCTATCATCCGCCCGTGTATTGAATATTGCTGCCATATCTGGTCGGGTGCCCCTGCTGCTCTCCTTGGGCTTCTTGACAAAATACAAAGGAGGATCTGTAACGTGGTTGATACTGACTTGGCAGACCGGCTGCAACCATTCTCTCACTGGCGTGATGTGGCTTCCCTGTGCCTCTTCTACAAATAATTTCATGGCTTCTGCTCCGATGAACTTAGATCACTGGTGCCGCCTAAGCACGAATTTACACGAGATACTAGATTAGCAACTAGGTCCCACCCTTTTACAGTTAAACAGATAAGATGTAACCGTAAATTCTACTCCAACAGCTTCTTTTCTCGCGCTTCCCGCCTGTGGAACTCCCTTCCACAAGTCTGCTTTCCCGACAGCTACAATCTCCAGGTGTTTAAATGTAGGGTCAATAGACACCTCCTATCACCCTAACTTCCAATTATTCTCAGAACACTCTCATCTACCGAACCCTCATTCTCGGTATCCTTACCCGCCTATCACCCACCCTCTAACATTTCCTATATTTAACCATTCTCGGCATCCCTACCCGCCTATCACCGACCCTCTGACATTTCCTATATTTAATCATCCTTTCTCCACTCTATGTAGCCCCCTGCGCAGTAGTGGCAGTGACATGCCTTGCTCGGGGTGAAACGCTTATAAAAAAAAAACTTTAAGTGAAGGTAATCTCTGAGTATCAAACAGTGGAGACGTCAACGGGAAATCACTCCACTTATCTTTCGGAGCAAATCATGACAGTTCAGCGAATAAAGAAATTTATTTCTTAGACAAACATGATCGGTTCTGAGGGGACATAGACATTTTTTAAAATGTATTGTCTTGAAACATGGGTATTTTCATACAAATTTTATTTTAGTCTAAAGCTCTCATAAAAGATACAACTGATTTCATATATATTGTTTAAGAAAGCATATTACCTTTATCACTTATGAAAAGATAATACGATCAAGAAAAGTTATTACGTGTTGACATTATATTGTTACTTTAGTTTATGGCCGCCATTTGCATTGTTTTGGTAACAGGAAATTTTTTTTATTTCATAGTAGACATAAACTATTTATCAGTAATATTGCTTGGCTTCCATTGACGCAAATAGCATTATATTTTTGGTCGTTCTATTGTTTTTATCTGTAAATTTCATTAGGAAAAATGACAGATGATTATTCGGAAAGCAAAAACTTCAATCTAGAATGTATTATTCTGTCAGATGAAAAAATATTCAATTTTGAAAAACAGCAAAGGGATCAAGTTTTAAAACTATCTAAGTCTTTGTAACTTTACTTAATTTGTTCTTGGTTTATATTTGAAAATTTTATCCGAAGGAAAAAATCGATGTCTTAGACATTTAAAAAATCTATACGTTTAAAAATAATAAGAGAATTAAAAAAGAAGTAAAACAGGATGTTATTTAATACTAGAAAAAGCTAATTTATATAACCTAATGGTTATCCGTTAACCTGTAGTACCTGGCTGCAATCAGAGGTCAATTTATTTATCATCCCGTTTACTATATCCCTGACAATTCAATGAAGTCAACTCTGCCCCAAACGTTCCAACTATTCATCAGTACTTCCTTACTTTCACGAACATGTCCAGAGTGTGATGCTACGAGTCGTGAGGACTGCGCATTATTTTTCTTGGAGTGAATTCTGGAAAAATATTATTTTTCTTGCAGTGAATTCTGGAAAATCTCCTCACACAGGAAGAAGAGACAGAGCTGTGAATATGCAGAAGGATACTGAAGTTGCCATGGACTGAATATGAGAGCAACTGTAAGCAAGTTTTAAAGAAAATAATAACAAAAAGGACACTTATGATTAACACCAGGAAGAGACACTTGAAAGGCTTAGCGCACATAATTACAAAAAAGGGCTTGGAAATATTGTTACTCACAGGACAGACTCAGTGCAAGAGGGCCAGAGTAAAGCAACGCATGCCATACTAGTGAATTGTTTGGGCACAAGTTTTCGGAGAGATAGCAAAAAAGTAAATTTGTTTAGAGTGATAAAAGACAGACATTTATGGAATGTCATTATCGCCAACGTCCTGAAAGGATAGGAAACATAGTATAAGATATGCGTGCAAGCATTTGGCCTATAATAAGTCTTAAAATTACTAAATATGATCCTAAAGGGGAACAAATATCTCAGATCTATAGATGCATCTACTGTTAGGGAGATTGAGTGTCTGTGTCGGGCCAGAAAGTCTTTTTGTCAGCATCCATCTTGCATATTTATGAATCTAGCATTTGTCCTTGCATTAAATACTGTTGCCATATCTAGTTGGATGCTCCTGCTATTCAACACGAGGTTCTCGACAAAATCTAAAGGTGTATCTGCAATATAATAGGTTCTGACTTGGCATCTCGACTTCAGTCATTTTCTCACCGACGTAACGTCGCTTCCCTCTGTCTCTTCTACAAATATTGTCATGGCAACTGCTCTGAGAAGCTTCTTTCCCTGATGCCCCGACCATGTGATTTTAAGCGTGTTACTAGACTGACATCTAGATCCCACCCTTTTAAACATGAAGTAGTTAAATGTAACCCCCACTTCTATTTGAATAGTTTCTTTTCTATCATGCTCTCACTGTGATGATTCCGCCTTGATTGGAGTAAAATGATTTTTTTTTAATTTGTGTCTAGATTTCTTAGATGACATGTTATCATTATTGATACTATTTACATGCAAATTGTTGTTTTCAATTTTGTTGTTATTATCACAAAACTTGTCCTGTGTTGGTTATCTAAGCATATCGGACTCTGCGGAAATTAAAAAAACTAACATGGCTGTAAAGGAATAAATATTTCAAATTTGAAAATCCCCTATACAGACGTCAAATAAACTCATATATTAGGGCCTTTTTGATTTTGATTTTTATTTTTTGCAAACTGAAATAACACACCGAGTGAAAGCTGGGGTTGGAGATGATAAGTGTTACCACCAAAAATGAAATTTGTGGCTTTTAACAATTTTTGAGGTATTTAATTTTAAAGATCGTCTAAAAATGTACAGAAATACGAATTTTGACAGGTTTTTTGTTTACAAACTGACTTCAAAATTTTACTATTTGATTAATAAATTTTAAAAAGTTGATATTTTTGTATAAGTTACAATCAATGTATTCAAACCTGAATTCTAATTATGAATAGCCATAAGTAAAATACGCAATTACTTTTACTGTATTTGATAAGTAAAAACTTTGTAAAATTTGTAAAAGATTACAAAAATTGAATAAGCTTTATTAAATCATAATTAATGAAAACAAAGAACAGATAAAAGTATATATAACGCCATAATACTACTGGGTACAAATTATAAGACAAAATGTTTTAAATTTGCATTGTTTATTGAAAATTGCATTAAAACTCCTGCGTTGTATGACAGATTACGCCATACTTTAGCTAAATTGTTCAGTATAACTTCACTATGAAGTAAATGAAAGTCTTATTTAATGGCACAACGATTTAACAGGAGTTTATTTGTGTTATACATTTTGTTTATATACAACTTGTATAGCTTCAGTAAATGAAAAAAATTATGAGGCTGTGCTATAAGGATTTCACCGATCACCAGAATGAAACTGCAACTCTACGATTATGAACCTAAATTTAATTTTATAAACTCGTTTACTCACAAAACAATTTGGAAAAAAATTTTAGCCGTTATTTATTATGTTAAACCCGAACTTTCAGATTAAGTGTAATACTGCGACTCGAAAATCGACCTACCCTTCTCATACATTCTAAACAATTAGCAAGAATTATGGTACTATGTAAGATATAGTGCTGAATGCTAACGGTTTCTTCTCTTGCACTTCTCACTTGTGTAAATTGCTTCTGGTTTTTATAGTCTGGTAAATTTTGATCTTCAAACATTTCAATTTCATGTCAATTGTTGTCTTGTCTTCTTAATTCCTGTTCTTTATTTTGCTCTCTCCTTAAAAAGTCCCCGAGGGGTCACCTCTCCAAGCTACCTTCTTTTTACTTTACATAAATGATCTTCCTAAGAATCTACTCATGTCATTTGTAAATATCTATACCGATGATACGATGATATACGGGTGCACCTACAAAACTAGTAATGATCAGATTGGCAACTGATCTCTCATGCAATCATACACTAACTTCTCAGTGAGTTAAAAAGTGTTTGGTTGAATTCAAAGCCTCGAAAACTAGATTAGTTATATTTCAACGTCGGCGATCTGGCTCCGAACAACTGCCAGTCACAATGAATGTGAAGTTCCGTACCTAGTGAGATTACTGACATAAAAAAGAACTCATAAATACGAACCACCGCTAAAGATGCAGGAAAATTCTCGGATCTCTGTACCGCTCCAGTAAGTACCTGATACCACATGCCATCTTTACAAGAGCCAGATCAAACCTAAATTGGATTATTAGTGCCATAATTAGGTGTGAGCTAAACCAGTTCTCGTTTTCTGGTATCGAGGCAGTTCAAAAGGGTCTCCTCGAAAGTCTTTTTTTCAACTTTCCGAGCTCTCTCTCTCTTTCTCTCTTTCTCTCTCTCTTTCTCTCTCTTTCTCTCTCTTTCTCTCTCTCTCTTTCTCAAAGACCGAACGTGGCAAGCCTCTCACTGCCCTATCACAACTTTTACGGGAAGTTCTCAAGCGAACTACATTCTTTGGTTACGCCATTTACAACTCTCAAGACTAGTATCCACCATGAAACTTACATAGTAGCAAACCACTAATATGCCCTCCGTGTTCAATCGAACAGCTTCTTCCTGCAAACTTCTGTTCTGTTGTACGACTCCCAAAACGATTTTATCCCGATCACGACAATTTTAACCTGTTCAGGTTCAGAGTTAACCGTTACCTTCCCATCCGATCAGCATATACTGCTTCTTACTGTTAGCTAAATCTACCTTTATTTTGGGGTTTATAAATAGTGAATTTAATTGTAAAAAAAACAGATTCATACTGAAACCATTTCTAATGGAATGACATCATGAACTCATACTTTTCCAGAAAGAACAATGTCGTCTGACCAAGAATAACAATAGCAAACACCTATATTCCCCAACTCTTTTCTCATAAACACAAAATAAACATTCTCCTGAATGCACAGCAGATCAGGAGGTCAGTCAGTTAATTGACATACGAGATACACGCTTGCGTGAACATGTCTCTTCTGAGACATTACTGACTAAGCAGAAGATTTTCCCGCAGTAAGTTGACATTACATTCTGTGGTAGACCACCCAAGGCTGTAGAATCCAACCTGTCCTCCTATTCAACCCACAGCTGGAGGGAGAAGAGATAGATTAATACCTTTCCCAAGGATTTTAGTGAGCAAGTGAATGGAATTAGTTCAACTGGAATTCGAACTCTAACCTTTGATTTCTTATTCCGAGTTGATGTACATTACAACCACAACATAACATAACACGTATTCTAACCGCTTGTAGTAACCTTTCTTCTTTACACAAGTGCACTACTTCCGCCAGTAGGTTAGTAGATGTTCCTCTCTGACATGCTGGTCGTTCGTACGTCCTGCGAAGATTACATTCTGCTCTCCTCATTACGCATCCCAGAACGTTCTATTGTTCTTTCTGAGTCTATTACAAGTGTTCTTTTCCCATTTCCCTTAAATCTTCCTCATTTCTCGTTCAAGGTAGCCTCAGCACTTTTCTATAGAATGTCGTTTGTCTCAGGCATCTTCATCATGTCTACTCTGCAATGTAGGTAGAATAGTCGTCCAACAATGTGTTCGAAGTTCCTAAGTAAAAAAAAATCCTGTTTCTTTATACCTTCTTTAATTTATGAAAGCCATATTTCGCTATATCTGCGCACTTTTATATTTACACATTTATGACACTCCTCGTTCATAGATCATATCTTGGGTTGCCACACGTGCTAACTTCCACAAATTTACTTTTGAATCATTTCACCCAAAAAACCCAATAAAGCCACTAAGACACAAAAAATATATCTTTTAGATCCATTTACATTCTCTGGAAATGTCTTTTAAATTCGTTTACATACGCTAAAATGGACAAAAAGTGAGGCATCAAGTTTATATATATCTTGAATTGAACTTTTAGTTGGCCATTCTCAAATACACAACAGTAAATTTAGAGGCCGTATTTACACTAGAAGAACTGAATTGTTAGATTTTTATATTAATTTTGATGGTAACAATATCTTCATTTTATAAATACAAATCTTTTTGGTTTTATGACAGTAATATTTATTATTAATTATCATAACAATGTTAAGGCTGATAAAAAAGAAGGGAGAGAATTATTATTATTATTATTATTATTATTAACGACAACAATGATACTTCATAAAAATTATTATTAATAATATTCATAACGATAACTAATAAAAATACATTAATAAATATAGTCTTGAACGTGATATTACATGCACGCATTGTAAGGTTGTTTAAGGGGCTTATACTTACTTGCACATTAATCTTTACTTGACACCTACTTGTATATAACTACGTACTTGCATGCATATACAACCACATGTAGATACAAAATATATATATATATATCAGTCATCCACATACAAGCCTGTTTCGCTGTATCACAGCTCATCAGTGTGGCTAGACGCATCCACTCGCCTCTGGCCGGGATCGAAACTCGACCGATTTGGTGTCAGTCGGAGTCGCTACCCCCTACACATGGTATCATAGAAGGGAAATTTTAACGTGTTGTATATCAGCTGTCTTTACACACGCCAGTCACCGAGAGAACTCAATTCATTTCATATACACACTCATATACATACCTGCATATCCACACCTATATATATATATATATATATATATATATATATATATATATATACGCATACATGTAGGTGTATATGCATGTAAGTATTTACGTAATTATATAAAAGTAAAGATTATTGTGCAAGTAAGTATAATCCCCTTAAACAACCCTCTAATGTATGAATGTAAAACTAGGTTAAAGATATTATATTTATCAATTTATTTTTATTAATTATTTATCGTTATTATTATTAATAATAATAAGTTTTATGAAGTATTATTATTGTTATCGTTAAGAATAAGAATAATTAACGCTTATCCCTCCCCTTTTTTATCAACTTTAACATTGTTATCATACTTGAGTATATACGTTATATATATATTGTTATCATACTTGAGTATATACGTTATATATATATTGTTATCATACTTGAGTATATACGTTATATATATATTGTTATCATACTTGAGTATATACGTTATATATATATTGTTATCATACTTGAGTATATAAGTTATATATATATTGTTATCATACTTGAGTATATACGTTATATATATATTGTTATCATACTTGAGTATTACGGACTATCACATTGAATACACCGGTTCTCGCTCGATCACCGAAGTTAAGCAACGTTGAGCCTGGTCAGTACTTAGATGGGTGACCGCTTGGGAATACCAGGTGCTGTAAGCGTGTAGTAACGGATGTGCGTTGTGGTGCAGTGGATATCGGCTCGAAGGAGAAATCGGTGAGGCGAGTTCGAATTCCAGTTGAATACCCTGCATTCACTTAAGCACTGGTACCATTGGGAAAAGGTATTAATCCGTCCCTTCCCCTCCAGATGTGGGTTAAATAACAAGGGTAGGACTTGGGGACCCTGCTCTTAAAAACAAATCTTGATACTCGAAAAGAAAAAATGTTGTAAAATAACCTTACCCAAAATCATTGTTTATGACCTTAAATGATCCCATAAGGATTGATAGGTCGTTAAACCTCCAAACAAACAGAAACAAATGATTATATCGTCATAAAACCAAAAAAATTAGTATTTACAAAATGATGGTATTATTATTACTGTCGGAATTAATATAAAATCCAACTATTCAATTCTTCTAGGGAAAATACATCATGGTGTCACCGGACAGTCTTCCAGCGACTGTTAGCATAAACGGTGTAAAGCGGACAAAATTTCTCAGAATTGACCTCGACAAGTTGTTATCCTGCGACTGCTCTTCTAAACAAACCATAACTCCTCGGAAATGGAACGTCAAAATGTTGAACAACTGGAAAAAGTAAAATAGAAAATGACTATATTGAATATAAACATTTTTGGTATATGCGAAACCGGGTGATCAAACAACAAAGACTTTATCAGTGATGACCCCAGAATTATATACGCAGGCGGTGAATATAATGAATAACAAGTCAGCATGATACTCGATCAAGACGCGAGAAAATGCGTTCTGGGATACTGCCAGATATTTGAAAAAAATCTAGTGGTGAAACTGTAAGGGAGGTCCCTCATTATATCAGATATAGTGGTATATGCACCGACAACACAAAGTACAGAAGAAGAAATCGAATCTTTCTACACCAAAGCTTAGTGTAAGTGACAAGAAATCAGAAATTTCATGGGAGATCCGAATACTAAAGTCGGCCAAGAAAGGGAAGGTGAAACGGTCGGCAATATCGGACTAGGAAAACGCAATGACCGCAGAGAGAAATGGATCCAGTGGTGCACAGCTAATAACCAGATAATCACCAACACCTGGTTCCAAGCGGACCAAAGATGTTAATGGACATGAAACCCAGGAAGAGAAACAAAGAACCAAACTGATTATATAACTATGAACAAAAGATTCAGAAACGCAGTCCTTCATTGCAGAACCTATCCAAGTGCTGACTGAGGAAGCAACTTGCCAGTTATATGCGAACTAAAGATAAAGCTAGGCAGATTAAAGAAGATTAACGCTGCAATACAACAGACTCGCGAACGACCCGAACCTGCAGGAAATATACACAGACAGTGTGACAAATTGGAAATGGAAGGTAAAAAATGGGACGCAATAACAGACGACATCATCCCTCATCGGAAGAAAATACATCGGAAGAAAAACTGGATCACTGAAGAAATTTTTGACATGATGCAATGAACATAGAAAACAATGCCAAGACATGAATCAGAATACAGTAAACTTCTTTTTTTTATTTTTCGTTTCCATCTTTTCTAAAACCTCATCACTGCTCGTTTGCTCGATATATGATAATCGCAGCATCCTTTTGTAGAACCACATTTCAGTTGTTTCACGTTTTCCTTTACCTTTGATTATAGTGTTCAGCATTCACTGCCCTATTGAAGGACAGACATCACATAGCAATACAGTACTTTCTTCTTTGTTTCTAACGAAATTTTCCTGTCTCTTAATACTCTGCTCACAGTCTGGAATGCGTCCTTAGCCATTCCAATTCGTCCTCGGATCTTAGTGTCGCAATTTTCGTCTTCCGTTAGAACAATCTACACAAGGAAATAAGGAGCAAATGCATACAAGCTAAAGAAAGACGGCTCAACAACAAATGCACAGAAATTGAGAGAGTATGACAGATAAGGGACATATTCATAAAAATGAAATAGGTAAAAGGACGAAAAACATACAATCAATGGACAGAGCGCTCATATTAGAAAAAGAAAAATACTTCAGCGATTGAACGAGTATAGCAGAGATTTCTTCCATAGCAAAAGAGAGCAACCGGCAATACACAGAAATACCGACGATCTATAAATATTAAAAACTGAAATGGAAGATGCACTGACAAAATTAAGCATAAACAAGGCTGCAGGTCCAGATTGTATTGTAATAGAGATTATGACAGCTTTAGACAGTTTTGACGTAGACAGGATCAGATAAAGAATAAACGAAATCTACAACAGCGGATGATCTAAGAAGATCAATTTTCATGACTCTACCTGAGAAACCATGTGCAAAGAATGTGAACTACACTAAACAATCTGCTTAATGAACCACATAATAAATCTCATCGTCCGGATTCTGATGACCAGAGCGCGTTGTAGAATCGGACCAAAGCTATGACAAAAACAGCGCGGGTTTATTAAAGACACAGGAATAAGGAAGGCGATATTCATGCTCAGAATACTATCCGATGGGCAATACAAATGCAGAAGGACCTGCATGTGTGTTTCGTAGAGTACGAAAAGGCATTTGACAAAGTACGCTGCAAAGACTTTTTGGAGAAACTCGACAACCTCGACATTTTCGCGAAAGACATTAGAATAATCAAGAACTTATATTGGCAGCAAACTGCTTGAATTCAGCAGGCAAACAAATATACAAAGGGGCGTAAGACAAGAACGTATTTACTCACCAGATCTATTCAAACTATACAGTGAAAAAATTCTGAAAGAGATAAAGTCCTTGCCAGGTTTCTTCATTAGTGGTCACAATCTCAACATTATAAAATACACGTATGACACAGTGCTAATAGCAGACACAGAAAGGAAAATGCAGGGCCTCTTACAGAAGGTACAGGAGAAGGAATGATTGAGCATAATATTCAAGAAAATTGAATAGTCATAAAAATAGATCTAAAATAGCGTAATACTGGTCGGGGAAACTAGAATAAAACAAAAAATGTAAATACCTGTGAAGCGTTCTGTCAGGGGATGGAAAGATACGAAAACGGATTGGCATGGCCAAGCACGCATTACAAAAGCTAACCAGTGTACAGAGAGATAGAAAACTCTTACTGGAAACAAAGAAAAGAGTGCTGAACTGATATATGATATATGTCCTTCTGTATTGCAGCGAATGTTAGACAATCTTTTCAAGAATGAACGAGAGGCTCGAGGCAGCAGAAATGTGGTTCTACAAAAGATGCTAAGGATACCATGAACCAAACACGTGAGCAATGACGAAATGTTGGCGAGGATGTGAACCAGAAAAAAAAAACTATTCTTAGCATTAGGAAGAGACAGATAAAGTACCTGGGACATGTAATGAGGGAAATGGTTTGGAGAATCTAATACTCACAGGATAAATAGAGGGAAAGAGAAGCAGGAGAAAGCAGAGCGTGGCATATTTGATGGATTTGAGCAAACGGATTGCCCATCAGAGATTGGGAGAGATACCAAGAGGGAAAATATTAAAAGCGACAAAGGACAGGGACATATGGTTGTTCATTATCGCCTATATCCTAAAGGGACACGGCACATGAAGAAGAATACTGCCATGGTATAATCATGAGGTATCCGGTTTTGTTGAAAAATACTTCCACGAAGTATACTACCATTTCGCGAAGCATGCTTAAGGAATAGTTACTATTCGCAGTGCCATCAATAGAACAAATATATACTTACTTTTGAACCATCCTGTATATTAGAACATTGCAAAAGTTTTCATTCGATTTGAAAATTAAAACAAAATTTTACGTAATCACAAAAAAAATTATTTGTCAAGTCCACAGTCTCTATTGATTTTACTGTCTCTTAATGTTCTACAAGCTTGTAATACCGTTTTTGTTGAAAGTACACGAACTCCTACAGAAGGTAGTGAAGAAAAGCCTGAAGAAACGGCTAATATCACTTGCAAGACGACTGAATGCATGGCTGTTAGCAAAGGGAACAGTACAACTTACCAAATTACAGATTGAAGATACAAAAATCAAACCGATGTATCGATTGAGACATCTGCAAAATGTATTAAATTACAGATTGGAGGTGCAAAAACCAAACCGATGTATCGATTGAGATATCTGCGAAGTGGATACAATTACAGATTGGAAATACAGAAATCAAACCGATGTAATGCTTGAGATATCTGCGAAGTGTATTAAATTAGAGATTGAAAATATAGAAATCAGACCGAAGTAACGGTTGAGACATCTGCGAAGTATGTTAAATTACAGATCAGAAATACAGAATCAAACCAATGTAATACTTGAGATATCTTCGAAGTGTATTAAATTACAAATTAGAGATACAAAAATCAAATCAAGGTAGCGATACCTGCAAAGTGTATTAAACAGGAAACGGAAAGTGTAACACTGAAATCCGAAGGTGATTTTGGAGAGCGAACGATGCTGTTCAAAAGCTAAACAAAATATTTTGAAACAAAAATATATACTGGACTGTTATGTAGCATCAGTTAAGTCTCGAAAGAGACATGACCGACCGAGCAGAAGATTTTCCGGCAGTATGTTGCTATTACTTTCTGTGGTAGACTGGTTGTAAACCAAAGGCTATAGAACCCAATTTGTCTTGCTATTTAACCCATGTCTGTAGTGAGAAACAGCGGATCCCGGAGGTATTTGCGCTTAAGTGAATGGATTTCTCGTTCCGAGCCGATATCCACTGCACCAAAACGCACATCCGACACCATATGTTTATATGTAGCATATGTATAACACATATGTAAAATCAGTATTTTTATATAGCAGGAAATGCTGGACAATCTCCTCACAGATGAAGAAAAGACCTGAAAGAACAGAAATATGCTTTTACGGAGGGATACTGGGAATAGCATGGGCCGAATATGTAAGCAACGACGACACTTTCGAGGCAATGGTAACGAAAAAGACGCTTATACTTAACACCAGGAAGAGACAGTTGAGGTTTCTGGAATACATAAGGAAGAGGGGCTTGGAAAATTTGATATTTATAGTACAGACTGAAGTTTAGAGAGACAGAAAAGCAAACATAATCTATTTGGAAAACTTGAGTGGCGGAGCAAGATAAGAGAGAGATGAGAAAAAGAAAGAATTCTAGGGTAAAGGAAATTGCGGAGAGCCATGATCGGCAAAGTCTAGAAAAATAAGTTAATCTTAAAGGAAATATATGAAGAGAAGTTTGACAAAAACGGAATCTCAGTAAAAGAATAATCTTGAAAGAAATTGAATGATTGAGATGAAAAAAGAAATTATTGTTTTGTTTTTGAAAAAAAAAAAGAGAGCAAAAGATATTGGAAGCAAGTTAATGTTAAAGACAGAATAGAATCGCACAGTGGAATCTAAAATAGAGGACAGTATGGAACAGTGAAAGAAAAAGAAAAAAGAATAAAGATGGAAAGTTTTTTTAAAATGTAGGGGAACAAAGAAATGTCAGAAACAATTAAAAAGAAAGAGTGGAAAAGTTAAATAAGCTAGCGTGGGTTGACTATTGATGTTTCATGACAGATTGTTGTCAGATCTCAGCATTTCTTTTCGTAATCGCCTTTGCAGCCAGACCGGAACTCGCTCACCGCAGCCATGGTTGTCTGTTTACATTGTCTGTTCAATTAGTCATTTGTTTAACACGCCCGAATTTTTGCTACCAACCTTTATGAAAAAGCAGAACTAGGCAGATCGTTCACTACTTTCATAAAATATACCCTGGTTTTATTAATCAGACATATGTATACATTGCTTTCAAAATATCGGGATTTAATGGATTAAATCTACTAAATCTGTCCAGTAAAGAAGATTTTCAACTAATATTTTTTAAATAAAATCAGCCTAAGTTTACCAAGTTTGTTTGGTTGATTGGCTGATTTAGTTTTGCGGTATATCAACCTCTATAGACTCTATAGGTTATTTCATGCCTAAATCTAAATATTTTGTACGCAGCTTTAATATTTCAATTACAGATGTTTTTGTACGCAATTTTATACTTTTAGGGAAACAATTTTCTTTTTCTTTTTTCTTTTTTTTATAGAATAGATAGATATAGAATAATAAAAAAAATAGAATAGATATAGAACAATAAAATATATTGGTATTTATAAAAAATACTTTGCTGGTAATTTCATTATATTCTTTTAGCAATTTTACTATAAAAATTATTATATTTTACTATTTTATTTTTGTACCAATTGACATTTCTTTAGAAAAATGTATTGCTGGTTATTTTATTATAAAAATGTTTTGTTGGTCATTTTCTCATGAGAAAGTATTGTTGACCATTTTATTATAAAAATTATTTTCATTTCATTTTATTTTTAGTACCTTATTTGCCCGTAGTTGACACCGTAACAAATTCTACCACCCCGACTCAGGGATGACCTGAGAACAACAACAACTAAGAGTCAGTTCCACGCTCTTCCCTTGCTTTCGGATGTTTTGTTTTTTATTTGTGTGTTTAGCGACATAGTAACTCATTAAGTCAGTTAAACCCCATACGTGATACACGCTTGGGTGATCATGTTTCGAAAGAGACATGACAGACTGGGCACATAATTATCCCGCAGTAGGTTGCCATTGCTTTCTGCGGTAGGTTGGTTGTCATTCAAGGATATAGAACCAAATATTAATTAACCCATAACTGGAGGGATGAGACGGATTAATACATTTCCTAAGGGTATTTGTTCGTAAGGGAATGCAAGGGATTCAAATAGAATTCGAACTCGGCTCCCTAATTTGTCGTTCCGAGTAGATATCCACTTCACCACAACACGTGACCTATAAGAAGCTGATGTGCAACTAAAATCCAATCTGCAGTCTGCAAAGGCCTTGCTCGCGAATATTGTTTATTTTCAAATTCAAGCCGTAACAGGTTTATCTATGTAGTTTTTCTTCATAAAAAATCATAAAGTTATTATAATGATATGTTGATATCAATTTTAGTATATAATGATATATTTGATGAGGATTATTACTATAAACTAATAAATCAAACTGAATATAGGACAACAATTTAAAAGGAAGTAAATAAACAGTAAATTAACGTCCAGGCTTTTACAATCTTTCATCTTTCTAGTCAAATTGTCTAAAAGAAAAAAATTAAATGCTGATCTACTGAAACGGAGTTTCTTTTTCGCTACTGTAGAGGCTGTTTTTATGTATATTGCCACTGCTTAGACATTAAATGAAACCCTAGAGTCTAAGCTTTATAGAATCTACACTTGGTTGCCGAGTGCGAAAATTGATATTTCTTGGACACATCTACTTGCAGAAATTTCTACGCTGACCCGGTGTGGTAGCACTAATTAGGGTCCCAGCCATGGGAAAATAGTGATTTCCCAAACAAAGCAAAATTTATGAAAGTGTAATAAAGTAGAATTATCAAGCAGTCAGTAAGTACCTTACCTAATACATGCTTAGCGATCATGTCTCTTTCGATCCATGAGTGACTAGGTTTCCCCGCAGTGGAAATATGTTTTTTTGCATGTACATGTTTATGTGGACATTATTGATACAGGCAATGACGTGTTTTGTGTTGTAGTTTTGTTGAAGTTATACTTTGATATATTTATTTAAACTGTAGGATATTACGTGGGTCAGTATTATGAAAGTTTTTTCATATTTGTTGTGTGGTTGATTTTGTTTAGTAGCATATAAACCTCTACAGTTTATTCAATGTCGAAATCTAAATATTTCAAACACAATTTTATGGCTTGATCAAAATATTTTGACTGCAGTTGCATACCTGTATCAAGAGAGAAATGTATTTTTGGTTATTTTGCTCTAAATGGGTATTACTGATAATGAATATCGGCTCGAAATGAAAAATTAGAGAACAGAGTTTGAATTCCAGTTGAATTCATTGCATACCTCTGAAAAAGGTATGAATTCATCGTTTCTCCCTTCAACCATGGGTTAAATAGTAGAAAAGACTCGGTTCTATAACCAGTCTACCCCAGAAAGAAACGTATTCAGCTGTGAAAGTAGAATAATATATTTTAATTCTAAGCACCAAAGAAAATTCAATTTCGACATTGAATGACTCATAAGATGTTGATATGCTTTTAAACAAAAAAGCAAGCAGATTTTCCAAGCAAGTTGGGAGTTCTCATTTCAAAATTCTCAACTTTTACTCCACTAGATTTAGCCTTTAATCATAATAAATCATGAGAAATGTATTGCACCTATTTTACTATATTTATGACAAATAGTAAAATTAATTTCATTCTTTAGTATCACCTCTTCTGTTTCTTTTTCTTTTTTCTTTGTGCCATATCTCTTCAGGACGTGAGTGATCATGACTCTTCTCTATTGTCTTGGCCGCTTTATGACATGGGAAAATTTTGCGAGCGAAAATTGGCAGGGGAGAAATATGTTAGCGGATTAGCATTAATGAAACCATCATTTGGTCGCGACACTTGTCAGAATTGAAAAATATTGTTCTTTTTTATCGAATTATAGTTTCCCGTTTATAATATCGGTACAGTGTCAAATCAACCCTGGAATTTATAAGTGATTTTGCATTCGAAATAGCATGTTTTTTGTAGGTTACAAAAATATTACTTTTAAGGAACAAACAAAATATACATTTTTAATCAAAGAAGGAAAATTTACATGAACAAATAAAATTATTTAACAATTTATTTTTCATTTAAGATAAATTATTGTGAAGCTCAATTGTTTGCGAACTTTCTTTCGAAAATAAAACTTAATACAAAAAAAATCTCAAAAAAAATCCTCAAAATTGAGAAAGGTTTAAAATACAGAATTTAAAAAACAATAAAAATATCAATGTTAGCACAGTTTCAAATTTGACAAGAATAATAGTTAGATTTAACATTAATGAATTTGAAATTCATGACAGTAATATTTGACAGTAAGTAACAGTTACATTTGACAAATATGACAGTTAAATTTCGCATTCATAACAGTTAGATTTAACAGTCATAACATTTCAAAAGTGACCTTAATAACAGTTACATTTGACATGAAAGACAGTTATATTTATACTTCATATAGACCAAATTTGACATTTATATTAGTTAAATTTGACATTTCTGAGAGTTAACTTTGTTCTTCATAAATTTAAATTAGACATTAATAACGATTAAATCTTATATTAATGACAGTTAAATTTGACATGCATAACAGTTTAATCTGACTTGCATAACACTTAAATTTGACATTAATAAAAGTTAAATAAAGTTTCAATAGCAGTTAATTCTGACATTAATAACTGTTAAATTTGACATTCATAAAAGTTAAATCTGACATCATAACATTTAAACCTGACTGTTACTTTGATCTTTATAACAAATTTGCCTTTCATAAATGTTACATTTGATATTAATGGCAGTTAAACTTTATATTCATACAGTAAAATATGACATTAAAACAGTTATACCTGACATTAACAGGAGTTATATTTGACATCCATAACAGTTAATTTTGTCATTCATAACATTTAAATATGACGTTTATAACAGTTAATTCGACATTATAACCGTTAAATTGGACCTTTATAACAAATATATCTGAAATTAAATAACATTTAATGGACATTATTGTAAGGCCAATAATGTTGTAAATGTCAGGGACATTTGGCACTTTTTATATTAGAAAGTTCATAACAAATCAACATTTTTTTCTGAGAAATGTCACAGTTTAAGGAAGGAAGAAAGAAAAATTTAAGCAATCAAAATTACTTCCAAAAAGTCTTTCCCTATTTTGATGAGTGGTACAAACTATTTTAATAACTGTGTGCAATAATCACGATTTATATTATGAAATTATTGCTAATAAAAAATAAGATTCTCATCTAAAGAAGTAAAAGAAAAGCACTTCGCTTCATTGATTTGCTTTTTACGTCTTGTCAATCTTTTTGTGTGTTATTTTAATCCAGAATATATTTTAAAACGTTTTATAATAATGATTTATTAATAGACGTCCTACTAATTAACCCGTAACTGGTGGAGCGAAGAGATAGATTTATAGCGTTCCGAAGAATGTTTGGACGCAAGTGAATATAACACACTCAACTGTAATTTGAACTCTGTCCTACGAAGTTTAATTTCGAGCTGCTATTCATGATATATCTAACTTCCAGCAGTTGGTATTTCAAAGCGGTCACCCATCTCCGGTACTGACCTGGCTCGATGTTGCTTAAATTCGATGATCGTACAAGAACGTTGTTTTAACATAATATGTCCTTAAGCCAGAAAACTCAAATTAGAAAATTAATTCTGCAAACATTACTAATAAAATAAAAAAAGCACATTAACATGGTAGATAACCTTATAATGATATACTAAAATAATATAATGATATACTAAAATATTGACGGTTCTAAACACAGCTGAGCATAGACGCCTGTCCGTCTGTAGGCTTGAAGCCGAATGCAAAGCGAGATGAAAATAATGACAGAGCGAAATTAAAATAATAATTGCATCTCTTCATCCTTTTGTGGTCCACTTGGAAAGGATGTTAAAACACCAATTACACGTGTGCGTAGCTCTTGTTTTTACAAGATTACACAACCAGTTTTAAACCGCTTGTGACGCAACTGCGAATTTGTTTTTCATCTTTAATCAGATATTTTTTTTTATTTTTAACAAATTCTATTTAATTACATCTTGACATTTAATTAAATGATCGGATGCCAAGAAAAATGATTACCATTTAATTTGTTTCTTCTTGATCAAGTTAAAACAACAACGATTAGAAAAAAAAAACAATGAACTAAGGCTTAACTCTTTCAATATGCGGACAGCGCCCCTGAAAGTCAGTCCAAATATTTTCTGAAGCGTTTTGAATTTATGGACTGTTGTTGCTACGATAGGAACACATACAATGAAGAGAAATCTTTCTGTTTTTGTTCGTTTCCATTACGAAAACTAAAGGATAGATCTTCATTTTATAACGTGTGTGGTGATCTTTTAAGAATATCTTAGATGTGACACAAGGCCGAAAGTATAGGGCAGCCAGTGAAAATCAAAACCGTTATTCAGTCGACATTGATCTAGCAAAACAAGCTTAATAACTGTTGCGCCACGTGGAAGTGCCACTATTTAGGACTTATATGATTGGCAGTCCAAAATGCATGTAAATAATAATATATCTCGGATTCCGTAGGTCTTTGCATCTTAGTTGCGTTATTGCCTTGCTTGTTAGGATGAAATGATTAAAAAATTGATGAAATATCACTTACACTCAGTATCCTTCAGGGAAGCAAGGTGCATATGAAATATTAAGTATTTACATATGCAGATAAAAAGGAAACTAATTTTGTTATGTAGCAAGAAAGTATCAATACCGACACGCGTGATCGAACATGGATCTCCAGGCAACAAACATAATCGTTGAATAAGTTGTGCTACTGGAATCACATGACTATAAATATTTATTATATAAAGCACCCAGATAAAAGTCTGAGTTGGTCCTGTGTTGTACATCATTCCGGTGTTGTGTGTCATTGAAGATATCGTTTCTGAGTGAATAACTCGAGAGAATTATTCCGAGAGCATTATTGTGTATTATTCGATGGATTGGTTTAGTACGTTGACTTTATGCAAAGATTTCAAAATATTATAACTCGCTAAAAGCCCGCTTCAGAATAACCTTACGAAAAAATAATGTTATAAAATATTTAGGTGTGGATAGAACCGCCAGAAACAATTCCATATACTTGCTGAAGTGTCTCGTATTCAGGAACTATGACTTCAGTGTACTTTACCATTCAGCCACGAAAAACGGCATGATTCTGTTTTCCATTGTTAAGGAAAGCTCTTTCTCTTCATTCAGATTAATGTTCTCGAAAATCCATATCTGCTCGTTTCTAAAACGTAAACAAAGCAAAGATTTACGAAATAATTAATACGACATTTTATTACTTGTAACGTCATTGTGGTGTACACTTGTATATATATATATATATATATATATATATATATATATAAGGATACAAAAAGTGGTTACCTCTTTTTGGTCAAGAGAAGGTTACGTAGTCACATGACAATCGCTTGTGACATCATTCCTGATAGTCACCCAAGCGCTAGTGACACTCTTTCAACTAACAGCAACCGAAGAAGAAGGTTGTTCTTCTTTACTTGGCAGAATCTCTCCTTCCGCCATGTTCAGCTGGAACAAAAACTCCTGCTCTCCCGTGCGTATATAGACAAAGCCTGCCATATCCCTTTGGGACACAAATTAATTCGGCTCGTCCAAATCTGGAGTCATGGTCGAACAGAAATATCTTCGATTTAAGATTTTTTCCTTTTGTTCCTTCTGATACTTTGCTTTGCGTTGGACACAATATATATATATATATATTTCTCCACGTGTGGATACTTGTTTATATATATATATATATATATATATATATATATATATATATATATATATAAGTGTGTGTGTGTGTGATAAAAGTTTCTGTGAGAACAAAATTAATTCATTCATTTGTTTCCTTTCTCCGTTCCATCTTATAGTTACATGCTGACCCGTCTTAATAATATTTATTTACTAACCCACGAGGGAATAGAAATAAGATATATTCCTTTCACTAAGGAATTATGACATATCCCTTCACTGGTAACCCTTCACATATATGCATATTTATATATCTATATGTGCAGGATGTGTTGTGGTGCAGTGGATATCAGCTCGGGACGAGAAATCAGAGAACTGAGTTCGAATTTCAGTTACGCAAATACCCTTTGGAAAGGTATTAATCCGTCTCTTCCCTCCAGCTATGAGTTTAATAACATGACTGACTGGATTCTATAGTTCTACTGTATAAAGTAACTGCAGGAATATCTTCTGCCCAGTCAGTCAGGAATGGAACTTAACTAATTTATATATATATATATATATATATATATATATATATATATATATATTAACGACGGTAAGTCAAAAATTATCCGCCACAACGCATCATTAGGTTTATCACACTGCCATCTGTTCATGCGTGCTTTTATTTGCTATTATTGTGATCACATGATCAAAGGTTGAGATTGACCATGTCAATTTTCTTGCCGCTGTTACAGTATAAACATAGCCGCTCAGATAGCAGTGTTTCTGATCAAAGCAAGTGAATAAAATAATTACATTGGATATACTACAACATGCTTAACGGGAATACTCACATTGCATCTCTCTGATTATAGTTTAATTATCAAACTTTATCTGTTATATACTCGTTGATAATATACATATAATAGCCTCATTCACTTGTAATAAAAGCTAAAACTAAAACTATGAACACGGCTATAATGTGCTGACCATGTTTGAAAATTAAGGCATTCCTATAACTGAAGATACATGCACAACAAAATGCATACATTGAGTAAAAAAGTAAAAATTATATCATCCCTGATAATCGCTAAATGTATAGCCGAAACACATACATAACATTCAAAGTGTTGTAATTTCAAAACCTGGCTACGAACAAAAGCTTCGAGAGTTGAATTAAAAGGAGAAATGATACCCCGTTTTGGTTAAAAATTTCAATCTCCTAAAAAAGGCCGGAGCGTACAACGCCATGAAAATGGCAACAAAGACCAGGTCAATAGTCCGAACTATGTAAATAGCGTAAATAATTACAATACTTCATCCCAAAAATCTACACAAATATATTTTACACTTTCTACCTTGAGAATTTATCTGAGATTCGGAGTCTCATTGATTTATTAGTTTCAGTTTGTATTGGCTGGGTTAGGATTTTCTATTTTCAAGAAAAGTTTAATAAAATCATTACTGCAGTTTTTAATGAAACTTGAATATATATTTTGCTTTGCAGTGCAGTGGATATCAACTCGGAACGAGAAATCGGAGGGACGAGTTCGAATTCCAGTTGTATATTTTGCATTCACTTTCGAGCAAATACTCTTTGAAAAAGTATTAATCCATCTATTCTCTCTCTAGTTATGCGTTAAATGTCAGGACTGATTAAGTCATATTTGGCAACCAGTCTACCGAAGAAAGTAATAACCTACTGTGGGAAAATCGCGTATGTCACTCTACTGACTGATATATATATATATATATATATATATATATATATATATATTGCGTGTAATACATTATCAGTGATATATTTTTCCTTGGATCATTACGGTTCCCGGGTTTGGCCAAATAATGCCGCTTCTAATGATCAGCTACGTATATGTGTGCCAGCCATTAGTGACAGTTAGGGATCTTAAATCAGATCTTAGGTGCTGAATATTCTTTTCCCGTCGGTTGTTTTTGTGGTGTTAATTTTGTGTCCCATGTCCCTTTAAATCTTTCTAACGTATAACTGATTATTATAGTCGCCATTTTTATGTCATCTGCAGTCTGGACTCCTTTGGTTATTGCTCGTAACCTACTGCTCACATCCTCATCAAACTGACGCCATTCATTCTTCTCGTACGCAGTGTACCGACCAATCCGCTTCAAGATTACACTATCAAGGATTTGATGTAACGGCACAGGAAAGATTCAGATTATTAGGAAAATCATGACCAATTTTATTTAATCCCATTTTAGTCATATTGAAAAATTTCCTGTCTTTCTCTCTTTTTCTCTCTCTCTTGTATACATTTATAGTTAATAAGATTAACTATTATTGCATCCAGACAAATAATATTTTGTATATTTAATAACTCTAGATTTAATATGAAAAGTTTATTTGTTTATTATTTATTTGTATGACTTTAAACTTAGATAAAATTATCTCATACGTAATGCAGTTCGTTTCTGTAAGAAAATGTAAGTCTCAAATTCGTAATAAAGAATGCTCCGAATATTGAAGATTAACAAGAGAACATAATCCTGAAACTGCTCGAAAAAGGCTCCAAAATTCTAAGTCAGTCTGAAACATTGAGAAATTGTGACTGCCTCATGACTTCACTGTAAATTTGAACTATCGACATTGTGAAATGTAATTGATGCATTTTTTACCAAACAATTTGATTTCTTGATCAAATATTGAACCTTTAATGGACAATAAGTGGAAAATACTTACACAATTATTCAACAACAGTGAATATATACATCTTCAAAAATTGTTATGGTTATTATATTCTTATAGTCTCATTATATTATATGTTTTCCAATAAACATGGCTCATTATAGCATTCTTTCACATGTTAAATTTCTCGTTCAAGAATTGGAAAATGTGATAGAACTTTATAAAAAACTGTAAAATGAAGGGAACGCTCAGTGTGTGGGTTTCCGACCGCTGCCGCTTCTTCAATTTCAACAGAAAATAGTAGTGAGCAAAAATGATGCGAGAAATGTGTTGAGCATATTTGTAGCCATTTTTATGTCCGTAAAAATAAAAGACATTTGAGGAAGGATGTAAATTATATCGACCGGAAGACTTTAAACAAGAAAAGTGACATACAGAATTAATTTAATAACTCAAAAGGAAGTTGATGACTCTCATTAAAATCATAGAACCAATTTGAATGTCTCTTAATCCACTTTAATCTGCCAATTGCTTGATCCATATTGATTGCTTTTAAAAATATTTTATTTTTATTTTTACATGATGTCATTATTAGAATAATAAGAAACATTGGAAATTTCATTTCTATAAATTCTTAACTTTAATGCCCTACGTTTCCTAATCATTTGCACGTCGTATTTCATTCTTTTTAATGAGATTTACACATTTATTTTATTTTATCAAACTGAAACACACATTTTCCAGTTTGATAAAATTTGTTATGCAGTTTTAATCGAGTGTTATATACTGATGACACATATCTTAGCTTTAATGCTGAGATCATGTTTTACATGTTATATTTTTCAGGGCGTTCTGCAACATTTTCTCTCCTCTTTAACTTTATGAGAAATGTCTATATCCATAATATCCAAGCCCATTTTCATTATCCCAGAAATTTCAACTGTTTCTATTTTTAACACAAATCTCTTATTTTCCTTAAAACTTTCTCATTATGTAGATGTTCTGTCAATGTTCTCAGCATCCTCCCGTAGAACCACATCTATGTTGCATCAAGTCAGCGGGCAAACTGTCTAGCATTCCCTGCCAATATGAGAGGATCCATATGACGCAGCAGTTCAGCATACTTTTCTTCGTTTCTCAGTAAATTTTCATGTTTCTTAATACTTTCTTCAGATTTTAGAAGACATCATTTGTTATCCGAATGCGTCTTCGGATTTCGGTGTCACATTTTCCATTCATCGTTAAAACGCTTCCCAGATAGTTAAATTTCTGTCCCTGCTTAAGTAGGATGTCACCAATGCGTAGCTTGCTTGTTTATTTTGCGAAAACCAATATATTTCGTTTTCTTATAATTGTCAGTTAGACTTTTCTTCTTGCTTTCTTTAATTGCATTTTGACAAAAACACGACGTAATTCTGGAATCTTTATCCAATATTTCTGTATACGACAACGTTCTAAATGCCTGAATTGATAATGTTAAAGAGTCTACCGTACATGACTGGCAATAGGAAGACTTACCAATTACTCTTAAGAAGGATTACCATTTATAAAAATGATACAAAGAGGGACTATTAAGTGGTAGCTAGACTAAATTTGGCAGATTCTATGAGTAAATTTGTAAGAGAGCGAATTGATCTGTCGGCGACAAACATAATGTTTGGTTCGTCGATCTGAACGCTCAAAATATACAACCAGTACTCGACATGTGAATCCCGCTAAAAAATTTGAGTTGGAGAAGAATATTCACCAAAATGCCATATGCATTTCTAGGGTCTCGATAGCAGATTTGCTTCACGTAACATCTGTTGAAAGACTCAGTAGAGTAACAGCTCGGCTTGAGAAATTGGAGAAGCCAATTCGAAGTCAGGTCGAGCTCATTACATTCACTTACGCCCTAATAGCCATAAGAAAAGTATTAATCTATGTATTCAAGTTGTGAGCTAAATAACAGGACAGCTTTGGTCTTATAGTTTTGGGTAGCAAGCAGTCTAGGAGGAGGAAAATCTGACTTGAAACAGTCTTAGGTAAAGTCTAGATAACAGATCCACCCCTGAGGAGAGTGACGGGGTAACATCAACATGCCCGGTGCAAAAAATGACAGGGAAACTATTGTACTATTTTTCCTTGAATGTCACCATAAACCACAATTGAAAGATGGGAGTGGAAGTGACCAGAGAAGTACAAAAGGAACCGGAAAGCCAGTGCACTATTCTACTCTGAATGTTACCATGAACTACAACTGAGAGGTGAGGGGAGTGGTGACGAGAAGGCTGCAAAATACGCTGAGGGAATAAAATTAATGCCTAAAAGTTTAACGTTACTCGAAATTGTAAAGATTGCAGAGCCATTCCACAACAATGAAATAAATGAATACATGCAGATATCACACAAATTATTGGCAGGTTTTCTCGGTAGGCTAGGTAACAAATAACGAGAGCTGCTTATGGAATATTTTAATAAAGCAACGTATTACTCTAACCGATAAAGTAGAATCTTTTTTCTGGTTACTCACAAATTAAACAATATTGCTAGCAAAATGCGAGTGTTGGACAGAAAGTAATGTATTTTATTTTATTATCGATAATGAAGACGTCAAAGCCGACGCTGATGGTATGTTATTAAATATAATAATCGCGCTAATAATTCATATTTTACGCCCTCTTACAGGTAACAATATGTCGTCTGACATAAAAGTTTGTGTAAAGTATATATATATATATATATATAAAATTACACACAAGAAAACAACGCCATTAAGATGCAAGGTGTTTCTGAATGTTAGAGAATAAGAGAAAAAAAACAATATTATGTAAAAAAAAAAAAATAACAGACCACAAATTAGGATAATAGCGATTCCGTTTAAATTTTTGAAGATCACACTTAACTGGGAACCAAGTAGCCGGAAGAGTGTTCTACAAGCTAGAAGTACAAAAGAAGAAAATGTTAGCATAGAACTTACGGTCATATTTTGCTATTTCAACTGTAAAATATTAAGACCTAACTGCCAAATTAGTACCGCGCTTAAATTCATAAAGTCTAAGCACCATAAAGAAATCGTTAAAACATTTTAACATGAAATTAGTTATAGAAAAGACAAAGAGAAGCTATGTTACAGTAGTGGGAAAGTAACTGAACACAAGATGTTAGGTCAGGACCTTGAAGATAAGTGAATTTTATTGAGAATTTCTAAATATATAGCATGGGCTTTATGATCTTCTCACATTAGTCAGAGAAGGTGCAATCAATCACAGAAATTAATGATACATACAGGAAGTATTGAGTTATGTACACAAAAATTTCTTACAATCTAAAAATATTTTCTGGAAAAATGGTTAATAAGCTCTAGAAAATGAATCAATTATTCAATCATTCTTCTTGTAGTGAGTTAGCACGGTCCTTGCGTCTTGCTATTATCTGACAGATAATGGTACTTCCTGTTTTGATTGCGAGGAAAGATGGAAGAAAAACTTGATAACTTTAATTTTATAGAGCTCATAAATATATAATAAATCTACAAATCTACGAAACGATATATTTTCTAAAATTAGAACAATAAAAAATAATTAAGACTGAATTAGTGACCGTATCTAAATTTTACTTATGAAAATATTTCGACGCTCAGTTTAAATTCGTCTCGATTTATATCATTTCTCAAACCATTCACAAAAAACATCGTAAAATATGAATATGATTTTTAAATGTCTTTATTACTATTTTTTTGGTAAAAATGTTCTTCCTTGTTTTTCTTTCTTCTAATAATAAATTTAAAAATATTAAATAGTTCAAAGTTCTTGAAGTTTTGTCATTATAACTAATTGTTTTTATTAGCGGTTCTTTTCTATCATATTTGTTGCTCGTTTGCACCTACTAATACTCTCATTCTCCTGTGTGATGTGGCCATTCAGAACATGAGAGGTTATATCTTTCAACAACTTTCTATGGTAGATCTTAGCAGATTTTTTTTTTTTACGATACCTTCCACTCTCTTTTCTGCCATCAATTTACACAAACTCCTTGGATAGAGCGTTAATAGAATTAATGTGGAGAAGTTTGTCACTTATCAGTGTTATTTCAGTCATGACGACTTCGAAGTTTCGTGAAGGCATTGTCTTCACTCTTCAGGGTTCTTGTTTTCTTTTGAAAAAATACTAAGGAAGAAGAGGAATAGGAAAAAACATCAACCCTGATTTCAATGTTCATAACACAAAGTGGGTGAAACGTAAATATTTAAATATATTTTTGTAAATGTTTACGAATCACCCCTACAGTAAAATAAAATTTTAAAAATCTTTTCGTTAGAACATAATCGAACCACTTTTATTTTTGACCAGTTCCTCTCGATTCTTAAGAAATATTTTTGTCATAACCAACAATAATGTTGAATAGACGGTTTTAATCCATCACATCAGCCTGTGTACAGCAAAAACGTCAGCCCGATACAATCTTAATAACAGTCCAAACATGATTTATTTAAAAAAAGTATTGAATATTATATCACTCACTTTACTTATTTTACCAGACTTTGAATTATGACATTAGTGTCCTCCACATGTTTTGATTGGACTTTCAACCACCTGATTAACCTCCATTAAAGCTCTCAAATTTACAAAACATACTGAATCAATATAAACACGTGCAGCATAATAAAGCTTACATTAACTTGATAAAATCCCACATAGAACAAAACGTGTCGGCTAAGAAGACTTTTCCTTCTTGTCTCTATTTAATCATTTTGTCTTTTCTGCAGACATACTTTATATGAGAATACTTAAACGCACACACACACACACACGCATATATATATATATATATATAACATTAAATTTTAATGAAACTTAGTGCCAAAATTGCTGATGGAGGTGTCAATAGTTCACTTGTAGAAAGTCATTTTTGGATGGCAGGGTTTTTGTCACTTGGTTCCCCCAGTGCAAACTTTCACAAAGAGGAGCCGTCAAGTCACGTACACTGAGGTGAGTCACTCTCATTCGATTTGTATTCCATTGGTAAAAAGGAAACTTCAGCCTGACAAAAATATTTCACAGAACTATTACAAATATTTTAATGGCAAATGCTTTGACGAGATATTTCCCCTAGTGCCACGACATGAATTTAAGATTTCTAATATATTGGAAAGTAGGTCCTACCGTTTTGCTGTTGAAATAACTAAATGCAACCAAAACGTCTACTCAAACAGTTTCTCTTTTCGCATTTCCCGCCTGTGGAACTACTTTGCGTTTACTTACTTCCCTGATAAATTCAAGCTACTAAAATTAAATGCAACGTCAATCATCATCTTCTGTTTTCTTGATTCCCTGAATCGCTTTCATCTTTTGTTCTTTCCTCCATCCTCGCTATATTCAGTCTTTGCTCCCACTTTCACTCTCTGCGTACTAGTGGCATTCCTGCTTTACTTGGGGTGAAATTATATTTTAAGAAGATAAGAAAGGGTACAATGCTTTCATCAAAAGACTCAGAAGCGATATATTTTAATCAATGTATGATATTTGTAAAATAAAGCTATTAAGCCCTTGTTGAGTGCATTAATTTTAGTAAAGCTTTAACTTAGGGAATAAACTTCTGAATTTTTTGTTTAATTAATCTGTCCACATTTCTTGCGCATGCGCAAAAGATGCCTCTTGTTTCGTTCTCCATTTTATATATGCATTCACAATAGGTAGAATGTTTTTTTACTTTTTATTTCCTCTTTTTTTTCTACACATGTCCAAAAAATGCCTGTTGTTTCTCTCCATATTGTCTGCATATTCTCAATAAAATCTGTGCACCAAAAACTATTATTCGACTTCTTTCGGCAAACGATCTTTTTATCAAGATTAGCTGACTGATCTGAATAGGTAAATAGAGTTCAGCATCTTATAAAGACAGACAAAAGTATAAAATCTTGAGAAGCCATCACAACAAAAATGTCTGTAATGACGTAGGAAAAAAATATTAATGGACCCAACACTACCCGCAAGAAACGACGTACTTTCAATTTTAATGGATAAAATGAAGAGACAAAAAAACCATGAGCACTTTGTGTCCATGACTGCAAGTACCGTGGAATAATACTTTTAAAAAGTAAGCACGAATGAGAAGAACAAGACCTATTACACTTTTATTAGATTTTACGTATATCAATTAATTCTGAACTGAAAGGTCTTTTAAGAATTGACATCATGAATTAAACATGGGCTTTTCAGGAAGTTTGGTAATTGAATATTTTGTACATTCTACATTTTAAGCGGCCATTTTTTTAGATATATTAAGTATGACACAAGGTCATGTTTTCGAAACATTTGTAGGTGCTTAATGTCAAAGATGTATACATATTTAAAGAATTAAACATCATATTGTTGTAAGATCGCTCATTTTGTATACAAGAATTGCCTCGTCTGATGTGTAGATATAATTTGCTGCTGTTACTATGACACTGTCAGCTCTCTGTCTTCGGGTAGAGGGCGCTCTCTGCTTCCGAGCAGAGAGCACTGACCCAGTGGTGGTTCCGACGAGGAGTAGAATCACGACTCGGTAATAATAGACAGACATTTTTTCGCCCGGTTATATGGCCGGGTAGACCCAATATAAAAAGACCTTGTGTCACATCTAGCCTTGAGTAGGAAAGTTGGTAAATACCGTCTTAGTAGGCATTTGCCGTTGTTACTATGACACTGTCAGCTCTCAACATTTGCATAGAGAGCGCTTTCTGCTTCCGAGAGAAAAGCACTAATTCAGTCGTGGTTCCGCCGAAGGATAGAATCACGACTCGGTAATAATAGACAGTATTATTTTGGCCCGGCTATATGGCCGGGAAGACCCACTAAAATGACTTTGTGTCACATCTAGCCTTGCGTGGGAATGCTGGTAAATACCGTCTCAGTCGGCATTTGCCGCTGTTACTATGACACTGTCAGCTCTCTGCCTTCGGGTAGATAGCGTTTTCTGCATATGAGCAGAGAGCACTGACCCAGTGGTAGTTCCGACGAAGGGTAGAATCACGACTCGGTAATAATAGACAGACATTTTTGGTCCGGCTATATGGCCGGTAAGACCCACTATAAAATGACCTTGTATTACATCTAATCTTGCGTGGGAAGATTAGTAAATACCGTCTCAGTCGGCATTTGCCGCTGTTTCTATGACACTGTCAGCTCTCTGCCTTTGGGTAGAGAGCTCTCTCTACTTCCGGCAAGAAAGCACTAACCCAGTAGTGGGTCTGACGAAGGGTAGAATCACGACTCGGTAATAATAGACAGACATTTTTGACCCGGCTATATGGCCGGGAAGACCCACTAAAATGACCTTGTGTCACATCTAACCTTGGGTGGGAAGGTTGGTAAATACCGTCTCAGTCGGCATTTACCGCTGTTACCATGAAACTTGTCAGCCCTCTGCTTTCGGGTACAGAGCGCTCTCTGCTTCCAGACAGAGAGCACTAATCCAGTCGTGGTTCCCCCAGGAAGTAGAATTACGACTGGGGAAAAATAGACAGCCATTTTTTCGCCTGGCTATATGGCCGGGAAGAGCCCGCTATAAATAGACCTTGTGACATATCTAACCTTGCGTGGGAAGGCTAGTAAATACCGTCTCAGTCGGCATTTGCCGCTGTTATTATGACACTGTCAAATCTCTTCCTTCGGGTAGAGAGCGCCCTCTGCCATCGGGTGGAGAGCGCTCCCTGCTTTCGAGCAGAGAGCACTAATCCAGTCGTGGTTCCACCGATGGGTAGAATCACGACTGGAGAAAGATAAACAGATATTTTTGGCCTGGTTATATGGCCGGGAAGACTCACATTAAAAGGACGTTGTGTCACATCTCGCCTTACGTGGGAAGGTGTGTAAATACCGTCGCAGTCAGCATTTGCCGCTTTTACTATGACACTGTCAGCTCTCTGCCTTCGGGTGGAGAGCGCTGTCTGCTTTCTGGCTGAGAGCTCTAACCCAGTCGCGGTTCCGCCGAAGGGTATTATCACGACTGGGGAAAGATAGGCATATTTTTGGCCCGGCTATATACATTAAGAGCGCTGTCTGCTTTCGAGCAGAGAGCACTAAACCAGTCGTGTTTCCGTGATAGACAGAAATTTTTTTCGCTAATAAACAGAAGACCCACATTAAAAAGACCGAGTGTCACATCTCGCCTTACGTGGGAAGGTGGGTAAATACCGTCACAGCCGGGATTTGCCTCTGCAACTATGACACTGTCAGCTCTCTGCATTAGAGTGGAGACGGCTCTCTATTTTCGAGCAGAGAGCGTTCACCCAGTCGTGGTTCCGCCGAAGGGTAGAATCACGACTGAGGAAAGATAGACAGATATTTTTTGCCTAGCTATATGGCCGGTAAGACCCACATTAAAAAGACCTTGTGTTACATATTGCCTTTCGTGGAAAAGTGAGAAAATACCGTCGTAGTCGGCATTTGCCTCTGCTACTATGTCAGTGTCAGCTCTTCACCTTTGGTCGGAGAGTGCTCTCTGCTCGAAAGCAGAGAGCACTAACCCTGTCGTGGTTCCACCGAAAGTTAGAATCATGACCGGGGAAAGACAGACATATATTTTTGTCTAGCTATGCCCGGAAGATCCACATTAAAAGACATTCCGTTACATCTTGCTTTACGTGAGAAGGTAGGTAAATACAGTCGCAGACGGCATTTGCCTCTGCTACCATTGACACTGCCAGATCTCTGTCCTTCAGGTGTAGAGAGCTCTCTGCTTTCCAGCAGAAAGCACTAACCCAGTCGTGGTTTCGCCGAAGGTATAGAATCAAGACTGGGAAAGATAGACAAATCTTTTTGGCCTAGCTATATGGCCAGGAAGACCCACATTAAAAGAATTGTGTCATATATCGCCATACATTGGAAGGTAGGTAAATATTGTCGCAAACTCACCTCTGCTACTATTGACACTGTTAGCTCACTACCTTCATGTGGAGAGCGCCCTCTGGCTTCGGGCAAAGTACACTAACCTAGTCTTAGTTCCGCCGAAAGTGTAGAATCTCGACTGGGGAAAGATAGACGGATATTTTGGCCTGGCTATATAGCCAGGAAGACCTACATTAAAAAGACCTTGTGTCACATCTCGCCTTCCATGGGAAGGTGGGTAAATACCGTCGCAGACGGCAGTTGCCTCTGCTACTACGACACTGTCAGCTCTCTGCCTTCTGGTTGAGAGCGCTTTCTGTCTTCGGGCAGAGAACACTAACCCAGTCGTGGTTCCGCCGATGGGTAGAATCACGACTTGCGGAAGATAGTCGTTTTTGGCCTGGCAAAAAGAAATATGGGAAAGACCCATATTAAAGCGACCTTGTGTCACATTTTGCCTTACGTGTGAAGGTAGGTAAATACCGTCGCAGACTCACCTCTGCTACTATTGACACTGTCAGCTCTCTGCTTTCGGGTGGAGAGCGTTCTCTGCTTTCGGGCAGGAGCACATACCTAGACGTGGTTCCTCCGAAGGGTAGAATCACGACTTGGGAAAGATGGCCGGGAAGACCCACATTAAAAAGATCTTATGTCACATCTCGTCTTAAACATGACGGTGGGTAAATACCGTCGCAGACACACCTCTACTACTATTAACACTTTCAGCTCTCTGCCTTCTGTAACTATACGGTCAGCTTACTGCTTTTCGGCTGAGATTGCTATTTACCTTCGAACAGAGAACACTAACCCAGTCGTGGTTCCGCCGAAGGGTAGAATCACGACTGGGGCAAGATAGACAAATATTTTGGGCCGGGCTATATGGACCGGAAGACCCACATAAATATGACCTTGTGTCACATGTTGCCCAAAATTGGAAGGCCAACTAAATACTTTTGTAGCGTTGCGTACACTAGTAGATGGAAAGTTAACTTTGTCACTGTCAGCTTTCTGCCTTCGTACTGAGAGCGCGTTCTGCCTTTGGGCAAAGAGCAACCCCAGTTGTGGTTCCGCCGAAGGGTAGAATCACAATTGGGGAAAGATAGACAGATAATTTTGGCCGGGTTATATGGTCTGAAAGACCCACATAAAAATGACCTTGTGTCATATGTTGCCTTAAGTAGGAAGACCAACTAAATACTGTTGTAGAGTTGTAAAAGCAGTTTCTTAGTTGGTCAATACGTTGGTGCAGAGTTAGTTGGAGTTGTTTGGATA
Source organism: Ascarosepion bandense (assembly GCA_037127315.1). Classification (NCBI taxonomy): domain Eukaryota; kingdom Metazoa; phylum Mollusca; class Cephalopoda; order Sepiida; family Sepiidae; genus Ascarosepion; species Ascarosepion bandense. Next base: position 4,754,175 of record JBBBDQ010000515.1, read on the forward strand.
TAGACGCAATACCCGTACATATTATTTCACTGCACGACTGTATATATTGATTTCTACTAATAGTATTCCGAAATTGACTCACCCATGTTCCAGTTTGTATATTTTCTTCTTTGCTTCTTGCATCCAATATATATATTTTCTAAACGTATGCTGTTAAATATAAGAGGCAATGAATGTCTATTATGTTTAATCATGAGACGTTCTAAACGTCGCATTTTGGCTTGAATTTCAGTTGAAAATAAAGACAAAAATTCTCCAACATTTGGATAATTTTTTATTAATTTGCTTCTCCTTTAAATCCGGACATAACACATTTCATTGCATTTGAATACATGGTTTTGTTGTCATTTCGCGCTAACCGCATTGCAAATTTGAGAACAGCGTTTATTATTTTTGGTCACTATTGCCGTTGCCAAATGGAGTTTTATGTCAACACAAAATAAAATCGTTAGTGATGGTGAATGTTATTGTATTACAGTCTAAATAACCTCTCTGAAGATGGGTCATGTGAGCCGGAAGCTTAGAAGCAAATTAATATAAAATTATCCAAATGGTGGAGAATGTTTGTCTTTATTTTCAACTGAAATTAAAGCCAAAATACGACGTTTAGAACGGCTCATGATTAAACATAATAGACATTCATTGTCTCTTATATTTAACAGCATATGTTTAGAAAATTATTTACTGCCTCGAACGCTCTTGTAACGGTGTTTTATCTGAATAAAAATGGTATATATATATATATATATATATATATATATATATATATAAGATAGATAGATAGATAGATAGATAGATAATGAACAGACTGAAATCTGGAGAAAATATCTATCTATCTATCTATCTATCTATCTATCTATCTATCTATCTATCTATCTCAGCCTTTCACCAGCTATCTATGTTTAATCATTTCGCACCAGGCAAGGTAATAATGCCACCATGGGAACATCTTATTCTTCTATGTGCGTTGTCCCTTCAGGGCATCTACAATTTCCTACACTATATATCCCTTAATTAAAATGGTATTTCTGTTATCTCTCCTAAACCTTTTTTCCGCCATCCTTTTACTGAAGTTAGCTAAGTAGCTTATGCGTTGTTTTCTTCTTTTCTTGCATTCAATTTGGACTGCGAGTATCAAATCTTCCAAGTTCTCTTTTCTCATATAAATTTCAATTGTCCCTTCCAGATGTTAAGTGTATCATTTTTGTTGCTATTTTCTCTAGAACATGTTTCGGTCCATGGTATTGTCAGTATCCTTCATTAGAACCACATTTCTCTTGTTTCAAGTCTCTTCTTCATTTACCATATAAAAAGAATTGATAATACATAACATTTTAATACTCTTTTCTTTGTTTCTAAAGAATTTTTTGTGCTTCTTAACACTTTGCTTGGTTTTTGGAAAGCAACTTTCGCTATGCTGATGCACATTTGGATATCGAAATATTCACCTAAAACAAAACAGCAGAGATTCATCATAAATACACGCTGAAATAATTACTCATCCCAAAAAACAATGCAAACTTTTGCGAAAAATCGACAAAGAAAAATATATTTCATGATACCATGAAAAATGTTTTGTATCAATTGTATCAATTATAACTTGATTATGGAAAAAACATTTTTAACTTATTTTCAAAGTTATTGTTTTATACTTTTTTGGAATATTAAATATTTCCATCGTCTTTTAAATGATAGGCTTATACTTTTGTTTAGCGTTAAATTACAGTGAAGTATAACAAATTCTAGTGGGTACATTTTCAAGTTCAAAGGAAGATATTCTAAAGAACTGTTTAATGCGACGTCTTCCTTAATTGGAGACACAAAAATACTAAAGAACATAAACATATAATGTCAACCATGATGCAAATGTTATTTTTATGTATGAAGCAGTCTCACGATATCTTTTTATGGCTTCATGCTTGAATAATTAGCCAGTTGAAAGATTGTTTTTTATCATATTGTTACAAATGTTGTTTACAAACTTGGAAAATATCGACTTATTATGATTTTCGTCTCCCAATCAATACGCAAAAAAAGACTTTCGTAAAAAATATTTGAATTTTCAGAGTTAAAATATATTGATTGCATGATTATCTAAAAAATCAATTACCTCTCTTTAATTAAGTTATCAAAACTGATGAAGTAGTGCCGAAGTTGAAAATCGTTAATGGCAACAAGCGGAGAGTAAACGATTGCATATTCACCTTGTCTCTACTACCTTCAGGTCAATACCTTTTCTTATTTTGTTGTCTCTTTTTACCAAACCATCAAATGTGAAAAGGAAGAACCAATCGTATAGAAAGCCGATTTATATATATATATATATATATATATATATATATATATATATATTAACGAAACTTGGTTATAAGCAACCGACAATTTGTAATAATAATAAAATAATAATAAAAATAATGTTCAAAATAATTCATTATATATATATATGTATATATATATATTTAAATAAAACTAGACATATTTACTTGTTCTAATGAAGACTTTTAATTATTGCTTGTTCAGTATAGAAGGAGATATTCGTTGCATAGTATTTTTTATTACCACGATTTATTTTGATGAAATTTTCTTCATTAATCTTTATCGGATTATTTTTTATACGACACTTTTTTGGTAGTAATAATAATAATAATAATAATAATAATAATAATAATAATAATAATAGAAATAGAACATGTAACCATAATAATAGAAATAGAAGATGTAACCATTCTATGGGATTACACCATCTACACAGACAGAAAAATTGAAACAAACAGGCCAGACATTATTGTTAAAAACCAGAAGGAGAAAACTTGTCTATTAATTGATATGGCTTGTCCAGCGGATTGTAACATAGCAATCAAGGAATTTGAAAAACTGTCAAAATATAAAGACCTGGAAATTGAAATAGAAAAAATGTGGAAATTGAAAACAAGAGTTGTGCCAGTGATAGTAGGTGCACTTGGAATGATAAAAAATGGAACAAAACAACACATTGAAAGAATCCCTGGAAACCCCAGCTTAAGAGATATACAAAAAATTGTCTTATTAAGTACAGCCCACACACTAAGGAAAACTTTATCTATGTAATGCTGGGGTGATAGGGAAGATAGAAAAACATGAAATGGAGTCATAACAACACGCCACTACCTGCCTTAGGTCTCCCCGCAGACTTGGTTGGTAGTGAGACCAAAGCAGAAATCGAAATATGATGAAAAATGACACAATAATAATAATAAACGCTTACATCACCTGGTTTTCTCAAGCGGCCACCCATTTAAGTACTGATCAGGTTCGATGTTGCTTAAAATCGGTGATATAGATAGATA
>JBBBDQ010000515.1:4762500-4772500 GCA_037127315.1 Ascarosepion bandense
CCCGCTGGATAATCCGAATTGTGTAAGAAAATATGCGAATGATTTGTTCGCTGTTTTGTACAGAGCCCTGACCGCTCAATATCATTTAAAGCAGTTTATATTAAACTGATTTTATCGCTTTTCAGAGGTTCCAACAGGGATCTTTTACGAAAGCGCAGTTAGAATTTTCACCGAAAATTTTTCAAAATTAGAAGTTACTTAAGGGTCTTAGAACATTTTCATCTATGATTGTGTGATTCCAGTAGGTATTTATTAGTATACTTACACTTTGACATAATTTATGTTCTTTTATTTAGTAATTTATTTATTTCTAAGAACAACGTAAAAGCTATTTTTTCTCCGTGCATAATCTGCATATTTTACCACTGTTATAAGGTTTGGCTATTTTACTAGGCTACATGTTATATCGGGGCCTTTTTCATACTTCAATTTTCATTTCCACGCGTGACTAGCCAGTTTTGTGCAAGTTTTGAGGTTTTCTAGTGTAAATTGTGACTTATGATTATTCTAACATTAAAACTGTCTTTGGCGGATCCTAAATATGTTTTACTTTGATCACTTATGTCAGGTACTTTTACTTTGTAAATAATCATTTTTGTATTACAAACTCCGTTCAGTGGGCATTTATTTTTGTCCCTAAAATTATTCATTGTTAATGATGTTGTTTTGTACGTTGTTATTTATGTTTCTGGCGTTTTATTTTTTATGTAATTCTCTAAACTACTAGTACAGCTATAACTCAATTTAATTGAATTCCTATTGAAAATTTTGTTTAATTCTGAGTTTGTGGAAAGTGTTTATTTGTTTTGAAAATATTTGTCCAATTTTGGTTTTTACTTCAAAGTTTAACGCTGAGTTGAACCAGATAATGTTTCGATTTCTATTATTGTTTTTCATTTTACTGTTTGGCTGGGTTTGTATTCTAAAATATTCTTATGGTCAGGTTTTTAAGGCATCTTCATAATCTTTTTTCTTTTCATCAAAGGTTGACGAATTTTTGATAGCCTGTGCTCTATTTCTTTATGTATGTGCTTGATTACGCCGAGGTGGCGTAGTGACATAGATAGATAGATAGATAGATAGATAGATAGATAGATAGATAGATATGAACAAATTGAAATAGGTAGATATGATCGGAATTAGATAGATAGATAGATAGATAGATAGATAGATAGATAGATAGATAGATAGATAGATATGAACAAACTGAAATAGGTAGATATGATCGATAGATTAGATAGATAGATAGATAGATAGATAGATAGATAGATAGATATGAACAAACTGAAATAGGTAGATATGATCGGAATTAGATAGATAGATAGATAGATAGATAGATAGATATGAACAAATTGAAATAGGTAGATATGATCGGAATTAGATAGATAGATAGATAGATAGATAGATAGATAGATAGATAGATAGATAGATATTACTTGACTTCGACATGAGGATTTGGTTTAATTACTAACGCGAATGCAATCTTCTTGTTCCTTTTTAATCTTTGTGAATTGATTTGTAATTTGCATCAGCAAAATGGTGTTTTGATTGGCATAAGAACGAACCACTCTGAAACGCGTGGCCTTCGTTGATTGATGCTACCATATGCAAATAAGCAAAAATAAATTTACTTATCACTTAGAAATGTATTAATCGTTGAAAAAAACAGCTACTGAAAACAAGGAACATCTGTTGGCACCAATCAGCAAATATATTGCTTCACTATCAAAAGTCAAATTAACTGCACTCGCACCAGACAGAACGGTAAAAAAGATCTGCCAGGTTAAATATATGGATATTTTATTGTATCCGGTTTTTGTCTAAACGACAAAAAGCGGATATTAATGAATAAAAAAAGACTCTAGTATATAGCCTGTGTAGAATTTCAAATATTGGAAAGGATGGTCTCCGCGAGGTTAAAACGCCCAAAATACGCCACACGATGATCACACCAAGAAACTCTTCACGGAGACCCATGCTCTTGTACACGACCGCAACATATGAAGGTGAATGGCTGACATATCAACATGTCGGCGCTCTAACAACACCTTCTGTGTTAAAAGAGAAAAAATAATACTAATAAATAGATAGAGAGAGAGAGAGAGAGAGAGAGATAGAGGGAGGGAGAGAGAGAAGTTAAATTTTGTATAAAGCGCATATGTTGAATATAAATCTGGGTTACGTCCAAGGTGGTATAATTTATAAATAAATTCAGTCCAGAAATGGTTTAAAAACTGGTAACATTTACTTAAGGATACAATCAAAATATGAGGGTCGGTAGAAAAGTCCATTGACTGACCAAGATACTTTCATGGAATGCTACCAAATGAAGCTTATTTTTCCTTGGGATTTACATAAAATTTCATCCTGATAGTTAAAAACTCACAAAGAGCATATATAACGTCAGGTACTAAGATAGTTGAGTAACGGACACTTGCGTACCGGACAATTGCGTACCAGGACATTTGTATTCCTAGACAAATAAGTCCCTGAATAATTGCGTACCTCAGATAATCTTTTGAAGCCCGTAAAGGAAATTACTATAAATTTTGAAAAAAGCGTAGGTATTAATCACAAGTTTTTAAAATGGAATAAAAGGAATTTTTTTTTAAAGTTACCAGTTTATTTTTGTTATAAATGTAATGAGAGATTAATAGGGTTTAAAAATATTTCAAAAGTTGAAAATTTTGTAGTTTCCCAAATCAATCAATCATTATAAATGTTTTGAGCTATCCCTTTTAAGAAATTTATCATCTTTTCACGAGTATACTTAACTAATAGATTTTCTTATTTGAAGTTTAATAATGATAAAAGAGTTGTTATAATTTTGCGTTTTTAGAATAATTAAACATGGGTTTGCAATAAGCAATTCAAATGTCCTGGTAGGCAAATTGAGGAAGAGACGATAGTCAGAAGGGACCAAATCAGGGAGGTTGATCAAACAATTCAAAGCTGCAGTTACATACAGCAGCCATTGAAACAAAGAACTTATACGCTGGAGCGTTGTCCTGATAAAGCAAACCCTCTTTTCGTTTTTTGGTTTTGGTAGTTTTTCGTGATTGCCTTAGAAGTTGGCGTAGTACTCTCTATTGATCTTGTGGCCCATTTGAAGCTAGTCAATAAGCAACGTGCCTTTTACATCCCCAAAATGAGTCCATCACCTTTCTGCAGATGAGATGGCATTAACCTTCTTTGAAGCAGGTTCAAAGAGTGTTTCTACTGCACAGGTTGTCTTTATGTCTCTGATTCAAAGTGAGAAACCCAAGTCTCATTATGTGCTAAGAAACGTTCAAGAAAAAGAGAGGGATCTACCTCAAACAATGTCAGATTTTCTGGAATGTTATCAGTCTGTGCGCTTTAAATCAAGTGTCGTACGATATGGAAATGTGACCGAGTGGTTAGAAAGTTTACTTTCTGACCATGAAAATCGGGTTCGAATCTCACCATGATTGATTTTCGAGTGATTGATGTTATTGGTCTTGATGAAGCAATCTTTGCGCGCAGTATGCTGAATGCTGCACGCAAATGCCTGAAAACCCAAGTGAGTGAAATTGCGTAAATGAGAGCTTTTGGAAGCACGAAGTCACAACTCATTGTGACCGAGGGTATGAGCATCTTGTTTAGTCTGTTGCCCGCCCCAGATAACGCGCTTCCTCCAAGAAACTCTAAGATCTTCTAAGAATAGTTGGAGAATAAACGACAGAAGGAGGTCTCTGGGTGTTGCCCAAGTGTATCTTAGCAGGCGTCTGCAATGTGGATTAGCTAATTGCCTTAGTAGACAGGCATCCTTGGATACGAGTGGCCAGACATGCATGCATATGGCACCCACGAAGCAGAAGCCTACGTAAAATATCTTAGTTTAACAACTTTAACAAAATATTACAATAACAATCATAAATATAAAATCAGTTCATTATTTAAGGAAGTAAGAGGGTACAGGTAAAAAAGACGAGGGTTTCCGTTTCAATAAAGCAGACGTTAAACTCATGCAAACTTTATCAACACCTCTATTTTGCTTTCTTTCTTTATTACTATGAATGCGTTCTTTTTTTTTTTAGTACATACACAAGTGTAAACTATCCAAGCTTACAGTACGTGGTTTTAACAAGTGGTTGGTGAGTACCAATTCAAATTGGGTTCGTTATATTCACTTACACACAAATACCCCTGGAAAAGGCATAAATTCACCTCTTCTTCTACAGTGTGCTTAACTTCGGTGATGTACTGGAACTGATATTTGAACGTGATTTGACAATAATCCATGCTGGTATTTCCAAGCTGTTACCCATCTAGGTAGGTGCCAGGCTAGATGTCGCTTAATTTTGGTGAATGTACAGGAATCGATGTTTCAAAATAATGTGGCTCTAAGCCTACGAGTTATATACTTTTTACTGATATATATATATATATATATATATATATATATATATATAAGTCGTAGATATCTCTTTCGAGATTAAGCACTTTCAACTTCTGGTGATTTTACATTGGTGTACATATATTGCACGCTTTGAAATCTTCCTTTCTCGGACATCCGACGATGGTTTGGTGACTGAAACTCCGGCAGCTGATAAATCAGTCGCATTCCGTTCCTGGCATGAGACAGGTATTGAATTTGGCTACAGTAATGATTGCATGCATATTATATATATATATATGTTTCTTATGACCATTTGATCTGCTTTTTTATTCTATTTCTTAAGAGAACGTAATGAATGACAACTCATAATTTATAATAACAATCTTTTATTTTAGACATTCGTAGAATATTACATTCCATACTTTAAATACATATAAAAACATATTCCTGGATATAACGATACACTGTGTTTTCGGCATTAAGGTTTACTATCAGAGATTGTAGCTTTGACGAATGTAGAATCACCTCTTAATTGTTGTTGTGTCCTGGTCCACTATGATCCGGGGTGCTCGCACCTGTTAAGACTCTAGTTATCGACACCCACAAAACAAACAAAACAGTATGAAAAGATAAAAAATCTATATTTATAGTAAATATATCAATAATGTATATTTATAGTGAAATAATAAACAATACATATTTGTAGTAAAATTATCAGCAACACCTATTTGTAAAATTAGAAACAATATATTCTAAAGCAAAATAACCTGCAATATATTTTATAGTAGAATTACTGACACTACATATTTGAAGTTGAAGGCTTAATTTTGCGTCAAAAATATATTTATTTGAAGCCATAAAATTGTGTTCATAATAATTGGATTTCGGCATTAAATAACCTATAGAGGTTCCTATGCCGCTAAACAAAATCAGCCAATCCAATCTATGTGTGTGTTCATAATATTACGTAACAACTATCTCTATAACATAAAACATGTGTTTGCTCTGAAAGTACAAGATTATTTACGAAACATCTGTAGTTAAAGGTTTACAATCGCGTTCCAAATATATTTAGTTGAAGCCCTGAAAGAGTGTCCACAATATTTAGATTTCGGTATTAAATAACCCATAGACTTTGGGATATGATACTAAACAAGATCAACCAAACCAAATTATATATCTATAAAACATGCATTTGCTTTGAAGATATAAAATGAAATACAAAACTTTTGTTGCTGAAAGCATTCAATTGCGTTGCAACTTTAATGTTTCCAAAACGAAGCTTGTATCCTTTAACCACTATAGACACTCTTTCCTACTCGCCATCAGCATAGATCATGCTAGACTCCTAGAGAGCAATACACTGCGCCTCCTCGGTTTCACTCACTCAGCTGAACTTAAGTGGAACAACTACATCTAATTAATAGCTAAATCTACTGCAAAGAAGTTTGGGTCCCTGTGTTGGGCTAGGAAGTTCTTCTCTTCTTAATCTATCATGCACATTAACAAATCTAGCATCCACCCATGCATTGAATATTGTTGTCATATCTAGTCGGGCGCCTCTGCTGTTCACCTTGGGATTCTCGACAAGATCCAAAGAAGAATCAGCAATGTAGTCGATCCTCACCGACGAGATATGGCTTCCCTCTGTCTCTTTTAAAATACTTTCACGGATTCTGCTCCGAAGAACTTTGCTCCTTGGTGCCCCCCCGCGAATTTATTCGAGCTTTTAAACTGGCAACAAGGTCCCACTCTTTTACTGTAAAAATCATCAAGTACAACCACAACGTATACTATATCAGCTTCTTTTCTTACACTTTCCTTCCGTGTTATTGTTTCTCTGATAGTTACAATCTCCAAGAGTTTAAATTAATTGTCAACTGTCATCTTTTATCTCCTTGATTCCCATCCTTTTTTCTCACTTTGCACTTTGCTCTCACGCAGCTCTCTTTATGTACTGGTCCTTCACTTACGCATTCTCCAACACTTACTGTGACCTATTCACTTCTGTATTCACTTTCTTATTATGTGACCCACTGCTAACCATTGACAAGTTCTGCCTTACTTGGGGTAAGACAATTATATATATATATAAATGTGTGTGTGTGTGTGTGTGTGTGTGTGTGTGTGTGTGTCTGTGTATGTATATATATATATATATATATATATATATATATGGTTGAAGTCCTAAATTTCTGTTCAAATATTTAGATTTCGGCATTATATAGCCCATAAAGTTGATAATATGAGACTGAACAAAGTCAACCAAACCAACCTCTATATCTATATAAGAGGCATTTGCTCTGAAATATAAAATTATGTACAAAACATCCGTAGTTGAAGGTTTACAACAGCGTTTAAAATATATTTAGTTGAAGCCCTAAACTTGTGTTCAAAATATTTAGATTTTGGCATGAAATAAGCCATAGTGTTGAAATGTCACTAAACAATATAAGCCAAATCAAGTTATAAATCTATAAAACATGCATTTGTTCGGAATGTATAAAATTATGCACAAGACATCTGTAGTTGAAGGCTTACAATTGTGTTCAAAATATATTTATTTGAAGCCATAACCCATGGTGGCTGATATGCCAAAAAACAAAATCGACCAACCAACCAGCATTTTGAACAAAAATATCGTATATGTAAACACTACAGCGATGAGGTATTTTTCAACATCCCTTTTTAGTAAGAACATTTGTGCTGCAATCAGAAAGAGCTTTCCAAAGTAAAACAGGCTATTCGATATAAAGGATAGAAGGTCTAATCTCGCTGAAGTTTTATCCTTCTTTCCTGATCTACCTTAGTTACTCGAATCCATTTCTTTCAGTGGAGCATATGCCGTCGACGACCCCTCGCCACCGTAGAAGTGTCGATGCTTCTGAAGTTTAAGTTTTTTACAGGTAGACCCTTAGACCCTACGCAAACCTCTTTATCCTCCGTAAGCGGTAGACTGACCGCCCACCAAGGCAATAGAACTCAATCTCTTCTGCTGTTTAACTCATAGCTGGAAGCAGAGAAGATGGATTAACACTTTTCCCCAGAGTATTTGCGCGTTAGTGAATGTAAGAAATTCAATTGAAATTCGAACTCGGTACGCAAAGTTTTCATTTCGAGGCGATATCCACTGCACCACAATGTACATCCACTACTTATTACTGACCATAAAATAACAATTTGAATATTGATGCAGTTGAATTTGTTGCATTTACTTACGTGCAAACACCACAAGAAAAGATATTAATCCGTCTCTTTTCTCCAACTATTTTTCAAATAACAAGACAAACTGGGTTCTATAGCTTTGGTTGGCAATAGGCCTACCATAGAAAGTAATGGCAACTTCCTGCGTAAAAATCTACTGCCTAGTCGGTCATATCTCTTTCGAAACATGATCTTTCGAGCGTGTGCCACGCATTGCACTTAACTGACTGATTGGAGGTGCGTTGTAGTGCAGTGGATATCAACTCGGAACAAAAATTTGGAAAGCGGCTACATTAAATAAATAGAAATAGTTTAAAAACATATAAAAAGTTAAAGATTAATTTTTGAGAAGAAAATGTTTTAGTGGGGGGCGTAAAAATATTTGAAAATATTGTTCTCCAAGAAAAATTCGTGAATCCTTAGAATTTTAAAATAAATGAAAGTTAAAAGACTAATTCTGAACTTTGGTTGATATTAATTCCACTATTATATGACATTTTTTAAATACAATTTGATTGTTGCTACCAAATAAATTTTGCGCTAATTTTATTCATATAATTCAGTCAGTTAAGTGCCATACGTAAAACTTGCTTGGGTGATTTGACTAGGTAGAAGATTGCATCTTCACGGTGGTGGGAAAGTGATTGAAGCGGAAACGCCAGGTTAGGACCAATAATTTTGCTGATTTTTTCTTTGGATTTTATTAAGAAGCTTTAAATATAAACCAGGAGCATCAAACCATATGTGGCAGCATATCCGAAGCATAGACGAATGGTAAACTTATACAGGGGGAGATAGAAAAATTATCATCAAAATTACACAAGAATGAAAATAATACTGACGTCTCATTTTAACATATATATTTAAGGAAATTACACGAAAATATTTTGAAATACTACAGTAAATTTATTTAATAAAATCATCATTGGCTTCAACCATGAAATCCAGACGACTAGGGAAGTTACTGCAACTTTTCTGGGTTGTCTTCATAGTAAATGCTGCAATATTCGTTGCCTTCAGTTTATCTTTGGTGTGAGAAGGAATTTTGTGGTTTTCTCGCTCAACTGTGCGTCACACATAAAAAACAAGAGAATTGCAGTTTCCAGATATAAGAATTAATATGGTCGCAGAAACTGTCTAATAGCCATGACTCAGTCCTCTTTGCGTGTGTGGCATTTTGAAGAATCCTGTTGTCAGATATAGGATCTTTCAGCACCCATCCTCTTGATCTAGGGCAGCACTACCTTCTCAAATCACTCGATGTAGGCCTTTTTGTGAGTTTGCAGCCCTGCGGAAAGATGAACGGAGGCATAATCTCGCCATCACTTGTGATCAATCCAAACAATTTTGTCATCAATATAAGACTCATTGAGCTTTTACCGAATTCGTTGCACTGTCCTCAGCGTGACATCCAAGGACTCTAAAATGACCGTATTGTAGTTTTTGGTGTGAATGACAAGCAGAATAGTAGGCCGTCTCAAAATTTTTGGCAGAGTGAATTGCGTCGTGGTGCTCGTTTTTGACTAACTGACACTATTACATTGTGAAGTCGACAAAATCAGAAACAAAGAACACGTATGTGCGAAATTAAAAATATAAGATGGCCACAATTTACTCATCTCACACTCGTTATTCCATCTGAAGGTGTTGGAGACGCTAATTAGCAGGTAATAACTTTTACTAAAAATCAAGAAAATTTCTCTCTTCTGTTCATCATTTCATTCATAACACACTTTTTTATAATTTTTCTCAGTTTTACAGTTCTGATGAGAGGAGACGAAGCCGGTCTATTGATGACATGGCCGATTATAGTAAAACATTTTTGTCTTTAACGCCATAATATATATATATATATATATATATATATATATATTTCATTTGTAAACGAGTTATTGCACAACCCAGCTTTGTGAAAAAACTAGGTTGCGTATTAACTCGTTTACAAATGACAAGCATTCATAAAATTCTACAATATAATTGTATTGAATACTTTTTAATACAACTGTGTACTGATCTAATTTAATTATGACTAAAAACTGATTACTTAAATTATTATTATCTAAACTTATTTATAAATGAAACTTTGTCTGTGTATGTGTGTCAGTGTGTGTGTATAAGTTACTTATAGACTCCGAAACGGCTGAACGGATTTTCTTGAAAATTTACACAGTTGTACTATAAGCGTCTGCGAGTGTTCTTAGCTAGATTTTGTGTCGAGGTATCCCCGATGAATATCGAAAATCGATAATCGAAAAAATCGGGTTATAGAAGGAGTGGTCCGATTTTAATCAAATTTAATACACTCATAGACAAAGACATAAGAAACGATATTCAGTTATTTTCAAGGTTGCAGTTCTTACAATAGTGCAGAAAATTTGATATCGATACTAGGAAATCAAAATTTGACATACATCCATTCATTTTTCTTTCAGTCTA